>CM077636.1:49336609-49481140 GCA_039660915.1 Euphorbia tirucalli
CACAGTAAGGGTCTAAAGGACTCACCAATACAAGTATATATATATATGACAATTTAATTTTTTTTAAGAGTGTAATATTTGTATTTAAATGCCACAGAATTTCTGGACTAGTAGATAGGCCCCAAATATTAATTAATTAGGCGTTTTTTATGGTTAGTCTTTCAAAATATTGTGCTTATTAAGGACAAAGGGGCTTCATAAGGCCATCTCCAACCCTATATTCCAAATTTTCAATCCAAATATAATTTCTCTATAATTTAGAGTGAGCTATAGTTTTTTTTCTCCACCCTTCCGCTCCAAATTTCCACTCCAAATTAAAATATTATTACTTTATTTCTTTTCACCTAATATTTTTTATTTATATTCCTTTTTACATATATTTATATTATTCATATCTTTTTATTAAATCCTCAAAAAAAATTTTAATATTAATAATTTATAAATAAATATATTTAATTATATAATAATTTTTTAATAAATAAATAATTTAATTAAATAAAATCGTAGTGGATGAAAGTAAAAATTAACACATTAATACATAATAGATAATATATATATATTAATTAAACCGGAATACAACCACACTATTAAAATCCATTCAAATACAATGTCAATTTTTATTTGCTCATTTAATATTTATTTGGTATTAATTTTATGATATTTCCAAGTTGTATACGTATTAATATTTTTTTTTATTTTTCACCATTTTAATTTATTTTTGATATTTTATCATTATCAATTAATCAAATTTTAAGAATTTGAGCAAAATTATTGAAAAAATTCAAGACCACAAATATACATATAAATTAAATCAAACACACAAATTAATATAAACACATAACCTAAATACCATAAAATAAATACATATTTTTAAAACTAAAAAAAAAATAACAGAAATTAAAAAAAAAAAAAAAAAGAATTGAAGGGGAACAGTCCCCGCGAAGTTGGCCGGGGCATTGTTCCCTTCCAATTATTTGGAGTGAAATTTGGTGGTGGGTTGGAGGTTACCCACCACCAAATTTTAGGGGTGTCAATTTTTGACACGACACGATAACACGACAAGACACGACCCGCATTTTTACGGGTTTGGGTTGGGGGTTAAACGGGTTCGGGTTATAAACAGGTCAACACGTTTATGACACGAAATAAACGTGTTGTAAATGGGTCAACCCGCATAACCCGTTTCTGACCCGCGTAACCCGTTTATTTTATTATATTTTATTAGGCATATATAAATAAGTTAATAATTATATATAGTAAGTATATATTATATCAATTAAATATAAATTATTAATATTTATTTATATAATTAATTATATTGTTGGATGATGTTAGATTTTAATTAATGGTATTAACTAATATTTATAGTCGGGTTGCTAAACGAGTCGTGTCGCTAAACGGGTCGTGTTATATATGGGTATCGTATAATTGATTTTTTTTATTAATCGTGTTAAACGGGTCGTGTCGTGTTACCCGTTTATTAAATGGATCGTGTTCGTGATTCAATTAATCGTGTCAAACTTAAACGGGTCGTGTTCGTGTCGTACTTAAACGTGTCATCAAAATATCCAAACACGACACGAACACGACCCGTAAACACGAATTGACACCCCTACCAAATTTCAACTCTCCAACTCAATTTGACGTTGGGTTGGAGATGCCCTAAGGAGTTGATCCTCATCTTCACAATCTCGCATGATGCTTTAGATACAATCTTTTCCTGTCTTCAATTAATAAGGGTAAATAATTATGACCTCCCTAAGTTTTGATCAAATACACTAATACCTCCCTGTGTTTTACATATTTAATTTATACCTCCCTAAAGTTTGTCTTTATCACATTATTACCTCCCTTGATTCTTATTAAGCATTTTTCTTTCAAAATTGTTGATGTTGTTAAGATTTGTGATTAAGATTAGCCTTGTCTCCTATCTAATATTGATTTTGTGAGGTCCTTTGTTACAAAATTATTATTATTTTTTACTTATTATAAGACTTTTTGCATACCCTTTAGGTTGTGATTACATTAGAAAAAAGACATTGAAGGGATCTAATTAAGAAAAACTTGAATGTAGAACATTTTAAAAGATGATATTAGTTCAAAAATATATATCACGTTAATAATTTTGATAGAAAATCAAACATTAATAAATAAAGGGGGGTTATAGTGTGATGGATGCAAAATACATGGAGATACAAATTAGAGATGTAAAACACAGGGAGATACTAGTGTATTTGACCAAATTTCAGGAAGGTTATAATTATTTACCCTATTAATAATGGTAATTCAAAAATAAATTCTAACATGCGCAATTAATCTTATTTGCTACCAATTAAATATCTGTAAGGGAAAAAAAAAATAAAAGTTTTGGGATGGTTTCATCACAAAATTAAAGTTGAGATGAAGTCTCACATTTTTTCCCTCGAATTGAAGACTTGAATTTTGAAGGTTGTTAATTGTTCTTTAGTAAATTAATTACTGTAAAATCTTGCTTCTTAACAAACTGACAAAATTTGTAGTTTATATTTCTATATGCAAGAATATTATAACGAAATTTTTGTTTGAGAAATTAGTTTGTTCCAAAATGCACCATAGATATTAATTAATTTCTTTTAACATTTTGCCTATTCACCTAAAATCTGGTAGTAAGTGTATATTTCCCAAATTGGGAGGTCTTTGAATCAGGATATTACCCTTACTAATTTTTCTTTTTACCCAAAAAAAAGAAGGGGGGGGGGGGGGGGGGGGGGGAGGGGGGGAAATACAGTAATCATGTAACGTTCCAATTTTAGACTAATTTAATAAAAAAAAAAAAAAAAATGATACGAGCGAAGGTTCAACACTAACATTGCCGTGTTAAACCTTCTTGTCTAAAACCCTAAACCCTTATCGTTTCGACACCCTGACTATTTTCCACTATACTTAATTGTCTACAATGGCATCCATGCGATTCTCGACAATCTTGAAAAGAACCCATCTGAATATCCTCAAGCCAATTCCAATCTTAGAAAGAAGGAACTATAGCAAACCCAGAATCAGAAGTAATAATCTATTCTCAAAAATCAGTCCCCTTGGCCACCCAACTATCAGTTTGGCTCCAGTCATTGACAAATGGGTTGCAGATGGTAGGAAAATTGGAAGCTCGGAGCTTAAAGCAATTATCAAAGATCTCCGTGCCCGCAAGCGCTACTCACATGCTCTCGAGGTTTGCCAGTTTTTTTTTTTTTTAACTGTTCTGTTTTCTCATAATATATAATCGAATTCGACATTGATCAGTGTCCGTTTCGAATGGGTTGATTTGGAATTAGTTTCAGTGAAAAGTTATTATGAAATTGAAAATAATGTCAAATTCCAAATACTCTAATTCAATTTTCATCATTTATCCAATAATTGATAAAGGGGCAAAATAAGCTCCTTCTTGGATGAACCTCGTTCATTGATTAATCTAAATTATACAATGAAATAGACGGGAAATGTTCTCCAATCAGTAAAGTTGTAGTTTTTAGATTTTAGAACTGGAAAAGTATCTGGAGTCATAGGAATTGGATAACTCTTCCAAATTATAGGTCTTATTTCTTTGTGTGATGTTAATAGCCCACTTATGATTACCCACACTTCAACATTTTGGTTTGAAGCATATATTCTTGGGCGCTGACCTGATAGCTAACCCAACTAGTCCTTAATGAACATGATACTTCATTTAGGCGAAGGAATTGTTTTACCACAGCTTTTAGTTGACATGAGGAAAAGTTTCGAGTCTTTTGACCATAGATGCTCCCTTTGCATGCCTTTTTTTGTCAGTCATAAATCTGGATTTGGGAAATTTGTAACCTTGCTTGAAAATTGAGTTTTGTGTCGGTAAACGATGATTCTCTATGCTGTATTACAATGTGTCATCGAGTTACAGGGAAAAAAAGGATTAAAGCAATCACTGACTAATTAGTTGGCTATTGATTTATCCTGATGTCTGTTCTGTTGTTGGAAAGGAAATCAACAGCAGTTTGTCTTCTTGTGTATATCAGATATATTTCATTCTTATGGTTATTGATATTTTTTTGTTCTTTTGAGGTTTTGTAAGTCAACAGAACCCCTGTTACCTGCACAGGAAAACGCTTCTAATTCGTGCTTTGAAAGTTCTTTATCTATGGGGTTTTCTTACCATATTCTTCTACTTATTCATGTGAAGACATGGATGATATAGTTTCTTGAATATACTCATAAAGTCTTATTCTATCGATATGTTTATTCTGCATTTTTATTTTGAATTTGTGATTTGGGATGTTGCAGGTTTCTGAGTGGATGAGTAGTAAAAGAAAATCCACATTCTCACCAGCTGACCGGGCTTTGCAGTTGGATCTGATTGGTAGGGTTCATGGTGTAGAATGTGCAGAGAGCTACTTCCAAAACTTAAAAGACCAAGATAAAACTGATAAAACCTATGGTGCTCTTTTAAATTGTTATGTCAGAGAAGGTCTTGTGGACAAGTCTCTCAACCATATGCAGAAAATGAAGAAGATGGGTTTTGCTTCTACTACTCTAACATACAATGATCTCATGTGCCTACATTACAAGACCGGCCAGCTAGAAAAGGTTTTTGATGTACTTTCCGAGATGAAGGAGAATGACGTTTCCCCCGACAATTACAGCTATAGAATTTGCATTACATCTTGTGCTGCAAGAGATGATCTTAGTCGTGTGGAGAAACTTCTAGAAGAAATAGAGAACCAACCTGAAATCTCACTGGATTGGCTTACTTGTTCAACGGTGGCCAATATCTACATAAAGGCAGGCTTAAAACTGAGGGCACTTGTCTACCTGAAGAAATGTGAAGAGTTAGTTGGTAAACATGCGCTAGGCTATAATCATTTGATTTCACTTTATGCAAGTCTTGGGAACAAAGATGAGATGATGCGATTATGGGGCCTTGCAAAAGCTAAGTGTAAAAGACGATTCAATCGAGATTATATAACCATGCTGGGTTCTTTAGTCAATATAGGGGAGCTTGAAGAATCAGAGAAGTTACTGCAAGAGTGGGAGTCATCTGGACTCTGTTATGATTTCCGAGTTCCAAATGTTGTCCTTATTGGCTACTGTAAGAAGGGATTAGTTGAAAAGGCTGAAGCAATTCTGCGAGATGCTGAGGTAAAGCAGAAGCGCCCAATTCCAAATAGTTGGGCTATTATTGCAGCAGGATATGTAGATAAGCAAAATATGGAAAAAGCTTTTCAGTGCATGAAGGAAGCTCTGACTGTACAAACAGAAAATAAGGGATGGAGACCTAAAGTAGAATTGATTTCTACCATATTGAGTTGGCTTGGTGATAATGGAGGTGTTGAAGATGTGGAATTATTTGTGAACTTATTACAAACAAAGGTCCCAAAAGATAGGGAAATATATCATACCCTACTTAAGGTATATATCAGGTGTGGAAAACAAGTCCATGGGCTTTTGACGAGCATGAGAGCTGATAATATTCCTGAAGATGAAGAAACAAAGACGATTCTTAGCTTAAGACAGAAAAATGCTGAATGATTGAATGGATTTTATTGGTTACTATTGCTAGTTTGGAAAAGTCACCTGAAGTCCATAGCTAACAAGTATTCGAAAGTTGAAATGTTGCCGATGTGAGCAATATGTATATGCAGAATCAACTAAGTTATAAATAGGTAAGTTCAGTGTTTGAAATTTTGCTAAGAACACTTAGGCATTCTTTTTCTTGTTATGTGGTATAGCATAGGGTAACAATTAAACGTATTTAATATAATTCGTATTAAAACTTGCATGCTCTCCATGGTCTTTCACAGAATCACATCACATATGCGCAGTCTCAGGCTGTGATCTAATGTGAGAAGAATCGAACACTCTTCCCATTTTACAATTAGACAGAAGCTGAGAAATTGCAAATTGTAAATCTTGACATAGTTGGGGAAATGTCAGGCTTTTCTATCGTTGAATTTTACCTATGTATGTGCATTTATCCATTTGTAATGGTTAGTTAATAAAATCTCTGTACACTTTAATGCGTTTGCTAAATTATTGAGTTGCTCTGAATTCAAAATGTCAGGCTACATTAGCTGCATGCAGACATTTTTGCTTATAGGTTTTATGTTGGCAGAAAACAAAAGCAAAATGTAAAAGAAGGGCAATGTGTTTTGTTTTTAAATTTTGTCAGGACTGTACAGAGAAATATTAATCATACTTTCGAAGTAAAAAAAGATGAATTTACAGGCACAGGAAAGAGGTCTACGTGGTGGTTTAGTCTGCTATCATGGATATGTGCACTTGTGCAGTACAATAACTACTCTTTTGTTTTGTTTTGTCTTGTGTTTTTTATTTTTTTTTTATCTATATTTTTGAATGTGGTGATTTGTGCAAATGGTGAGAACTGAAGCTGCATAATTTCCCTAGAACCTGACTGCATAATATGCAGTTCTGATTCATAGCTATAGATGAGAATACATTCTTGCATAACATGAGTTTCTGCTTGTGGTTGTGCATATTTGTGTCTGTTTCTGTTTCTTTACATATATATGAGTTTGTGGTTTTTTTGCTTTGCTTTCTGGATTACTAACATTTCCATCTTCCCTTTTTGGACATATACAACAGCTTGCTTGGGTTGACCATGGAACGGCATGACCAATGCGATGAAGCAATAGAATCCAACTATGAAATGAATTTGAATAACTGGAGCATATGTGAGAATTGTTGGTGCCTGTCTCTTTTGTGAATCCTTATATCACAAGCAGCGATTCAGGTATTGACATTGTTGTTGAGAGGAGGCAACAGAGCAGCTAGTTTCAGATGATTAGGCATAATAACATGATAATGCATGACAAGTGTCTGCAACCCGGCACGAGCTTGGTACCAACTAGGTGGTGAAGAGTGTCTTTTGAACGCATCCGTCCGTGAATGAATGTTTTGCAAAGTGTAGATTATGGATTAAAGAATTTGTTATATATTAAAAAAACATTGTTCTCTGCTATTTTGGTATATATTAAGAACATTGTTTTTCTTTATTATCATCTTTTAATAGTCGATATATATAGTATTTCTATTGATGTCTAAATGCTTATATGACAAAATTTGGTTGAATTTATACCTTTATTATCGAGTTTTTTCGGATGTTAATTTTTAGGAATGTTGGAATATTTTTAAGAATATTTATTCTCTTTTTCTAACTTCTATTTTTATTTTTTTATTGTGCTATTTTTCTTATATTTTGTACTTTTTAATGTGTCCTCTTATCATTTTTCAGTGGTTTTACTTTACGCAAGAATTTATATATTAGTTTTCGTTTGTTCCGACTCTTGTAATAAGTACAATTGGTTGTCTGTTAATATGAGGCATATGTTTGTGATATTATAAAGTTAAAATCAAATTATGTTTAACCTTTCGTTTTGGGTTAAAGATGTGTTTTTTTTTTTTTTTTTTTTTAACATAAAGAGCCCATTTGACGAAAGAGAAGAACAAAAGCCCAAACTAGCAAAATGACAGACACAGAAATTCTTTCTAAAATTATAGAAAATAGAAAAAATTGTTTAGAACGATTAAAAAAAAAAAAAAAAAAAAAAAAGTAACATGATACGTAAACACACCTAATATTTCAAAATTGCAAGTGCAATGTCAAAATGAAAGACCTTTTTACTTGCGATTTCCAGTCTTAATATTTTAATATCTATAAGAGTAAGATTTCTTTTAAATATCTGTAGATGGGTTTAACACCATGAAAGCTCTCAGAATTGGACTTGGGCTAAACCGGATTTCAATATAGATTGAAGCTTTGCTTCAATATAAAAAAGAGAAATTATCATAATTACCCTGTTTTAAAGATTTTTTTCTTGGTGTACGCTATTTCCTTTTCATAATTGTTTTCTTTCTCTCATCTTTATGTCTTTCTTCTTCTTTCTCTCATCTTTACGTTTTTCTTCTTCTTTCTCTCTTCACTATTTTTTTCTTCTTCAAACCTTTGCTTAAGTTTTCTCCAACTAAACCCTTGTTCATCCCCAACATCTGTGAACTTTTTGTTTCTGTTTCTGCTTTCGATTTTTGTATTTTCATTCCATTCTTCTTAGTCAAATTTCTTCAACTCTTCTCAACGATTTTGATTATTCAATGTCCATGGTTTATTGATCCTTTGAAATCGTGTTGGTTTTCATTTGCCGTCTTTGTTCTATTCATTTTGGAGAAAAAAAAACCCTAATTTGAGGCAATTTTTTGTATTTTACAATAACATTGATGATTGATGCTTTGTTTTCATTTGATTATATGGTTTCTCTTTTGGAATTAACATGCACCAGTGGTATTTTGAGTATTTGTTTAGATTAATTTAAAATTTTGAACTCCTGCCCTTCAGTTCATAGAGCTGTAATTTTATGGATGGTGTTTCTTAAATTTTCTCTTTCAGATATGATTCTGTTGGTCTTTTTTGCTACTAAATTTCAAACTTGCTCTTGGTTATAGGGTTGTTGCATCCTTTGTCTTAGGAATGTATCCATACATATGTTGAATTACATTAGTGAATCAATATTACATAACATAATCTTTTTGGTTTAATTAAGGAGATGTATATAATTATGACAAATTAAATTAAATTAAAACAGTTGTGCATCTTTAGTTATACTTACTGATACACTTATATCTTGTTTGTACCTTAGTCATACTTACTTATTCACTGGTTATACCTTAAAATTCACAGATTATACCTTAGTTATACCTTCTTTATATCATCTGATACACTTACACACTAATTATAACTTGGTGTATAATTGTTAGACCTTAGTTATACCCTTGTATATACCTCTGTTATACATTAGTTCATACCTATTGATACGCTGATTATACCTTAGTTATATGTATTGATACACTGATTATACCTTATTTTTACCTTTGTACAAGTGTTATACTTTAGTTACAGCTTCTGATACAATGATTATACCTTAGTTATACTTACTGATACACTTTTACACCAATTATACCTTCTAATTCTCTGATTATACATCTAATTCATTGATTATATCTTGTACTAATAAGGAATAATAAGGTATACCTTAGTTATATATATTGATACATTGATTATACCTTAGTTATACTTACTAATACACTTTTACACTGATTTTATCTTCTAATTCTCTGATTACACATTCTAATTCATTTATTATTCCTTGTATAAATAAGACATAATAAGGTATACCTTAGTTATATGTAATGATACACTAATTTTACCTTGTTTATACCTTTGTACAACTGTTATACCTTAGTTACAGCTTTTGATCCAGTGATTATACGTTAATTATGCTTACTGATAGACTTTTACACTGATTATACCTTCTAATTCTCTGATTATACATTCTAATTCATTGATTAATGTACCACAATGTATAAATAAGGTATAATTAGTGTACAATTGATGTACCTTAGTTATACTTTTGGTACAATAATGATTATATATTACTTATACCTTAAGACACACTATTACAACAATTATAACTTAGTTATACCTTAATTATAACTTAAGATACATTATTACATTGATTATACCTTAGTTATCCCTTAATTATACCTTAAGATACATTATTACAGTGATTATACCTTAATTATACCTTAAGATACACTATTACAATGATTATACCTTAAGATACACTATGACATTGATTATACCTGTGAGCGGACGACGCGTTTTCGACGAGACGCGGGACTCCCTTTCGGAAGGGGCGCCTCGATCTCGGGCAGGCCCCTCCCTCGCGTGGGGTTTTTATAAATGGAAATCCGCGTTTTGGAAAATGAATAGAATTAATAAATAAAAGAACCGAGACCTAAGTCTCGATGAATATTGTAGAGTCGCCACCCGGTTCAGCTCAACCGGGAAGTTTATAATGCAGCTGAACCGGACGAACGGCCGCTACACTATCCAGAGATTCGGGTCCGGATAAGTCCCTTATTTCGTGTCTAATTAAAATAAAATTGGTCAATGTTCAAAGATGGTATTTCAAAAATCTAAAGTCAATTTTATTGATTATGAAAGGCATACAACGCACATACAAATATATAATACAAAAATAAAGAAAAATAAATATTAATTGGCTTACAACCAAATCGAATAGAAAAATAAAAACTCTCGCCTCACTTATACAATCGCCTAGGATACACGAGAATCTAAAAATAATTACAATCGCCTAGATACACGATTAATTCTATTAAATACATCAAAAATAAAAATAAAAATAAAAAGCTGCAAAACAGGAGGTTAGCACAATATATATAGCACACCACAAATAGGACTCAAACAGACAGAATTGGGAAATTAAGAATTGGGGGCATGCATTTAGGGGATAATCGGGTTGGCTCGGCTAGCCGGCCCGGTTAGACCTGGAAAACGTTTTGAAACATCTCTGTATTTTTGGTTTTTGAGGGAAAATCATTTTTGAAAACAATTTTTCCGGTTTACATGTATTTTTATATATTAAGTGGGTCGGATTTCGAGAGAACTGGGTCTCCGTCGTTGAATTGTTCTAAATGCAATTTTACTGAAAATTGAATCTATGGTCGTGATGCCCACAACAAAATTCATTTTGGTGATTTTTGGGATTTTCTAATTTTTTGGGAATTTTTAGGGATTTTTTTATGATTTTTTATGAATTTTAAGAAATTTTTGGGGCTTAAAGGTGAAATTCTGGTTCTGGAAACGACAGTGGTACGACTGTAAATTACAGTCGTGCAAATGCAACTACAGTCATATGACTGTAAACACTCCAGACTCAGGATTTCGCCAAAATCTTATTTAAAACAAGCTGGAAAGAAAATCACCTGGAAATCAAGAACGCTCGTACGACTGTAACTATACATATACACTCGTTTCAAAATCTTATTTAAAACAAGCTGGAAAGAAATCACCTGAAAATCTTATTTAACACTCGTTTCAGATGATCAAATGCATGTTTAATGCCATATACATATAATCACCACACAAGTAAGAAAAATAACAAGATGCATTGCATTCAAAATGAGTTCAATACACTTTACAACAAGATGAGTTCACTACTAGAAGGAGCCTCTAAAGGTATTGATCTCACAGCACCCGACTATTCTTTATCCGGTCACTGCCCTACTTTCATCAGATCAAGCATTGGAGCTCTTCATCATATTCCTCTCCCCGGGAGGTTTGAGGAATTTCTTTACCAGTCTCCCTGCTTGTCCTCGGTTGCTCATTAGTAGCGGATGGCACCTTTAACCTTCCCTCATCCACCAACTTCCGGATCTCCTTTCTTAACACATAACAGGCATTGGTTCAGTGACCTGTCACTACGTGATAGGTGCAGAAGTTATTCTTTTGATCCGGTGCCGGCTCCACATATGGCTTGACACTCTATAGTAAGCCCTCTTTTCTACACTTGGCAAATAATCGGCTCAGTGAGATAGGCCACGGGGATATGCCCTTTCCTTCACCCTTGGGGAGTGGACTCCTGGTTGGTCACGGAACAAGGTCAGTGTTGGCTTTGAGGGGGGCCTTCGATTCTGCTTCACCAGTCAGCCCTTTTATTACTCCCTCAAGCTCAATCACACGTGCCTCCAATTCAGAGCATCTTGTCGTCAGCTTTTCCATCTTGTCCAGATCACCTCTTAGCATTTCCTTCAACATTGTCGTTGCCTCTTCCCTGACCGCCTTTTGGAATCGCGATGAGGTAACATAATCATCTAGGATACCTGTTACGGTGTTGAAGTTCACTGGGCCAGCCATTCTCGAAACTCCTTCCCTTTCTCCCCTAATAAGAACCTTTGTTCGCACTGACTGGGGCATGTGCACAGAGGATACCAAGTCGAAGGATGATGTAGGTATGAATGCGTGACGTGATGCATACATGTATGAATGATGATATCATATGATGCCATGTCGCCATGTCATGCTATGCAATCCTAAGCTAGTCAAGTGCACACAAAGCCAATAATGGAGACATGCAAGATGCAATGAATGTTGTTGATGAAGCTATATGCTGAAGGAGAGTGTGGCGTATAAATATACACCACATGGATAAAATGACACACAGGGTGTCCACGGATCGAAGCAAGGTGATACTTGCGAAAGGCTTACGTGTAGAGCGTATCTTACACGGGAGGAGAGTTAATATTTGAAGCGATACGTGTACAGCGGATCTTACACGGGGAAGAGATGTAGTGTTCAAAGCGGTACATGTAGAGCGTGTCTTACACGGGGAAAGGTTTAGTGTTTAGAGCGATACATGTAGAGCGTGTCTTACACGGGGAAGGAAGGATAGAGTTAAAGCAGTACGCGTAGAACTTAGTCTTACACAGGGAGAGGTTGAATGTTTAGAGCGATACGTGTAGAGCGTGTCTTACACGGGGAAAGGTTCAATGTTTAGAGTGATACATGTAGAGCGTGTCTTACATGGGGGAAGGTTTAGTGTTTAGAGCGATACGTGTAGAGCGTGTCTTACACAGGGGAAGGTTTAGTGTTTAGAGCGATACGTGTAGAGCGTGTCTTACACGGGAAGAGGTTTAATGTTTAAAGCGGTGTAGAGCAAGTCTTACACAGGAAGGAAGGATAGAGTTAAAGCGGTATGCATAGAACTTAGTCTTACACGGGGAGAGGTGTAGAGTTTGATGCGGTACGTGCAGAGCTGGTCTTGCACGGGGAAGATTTGGAGTGGTACGTGTAGAACTTAGTCTTACACGCGGAGGAAGTGTGCAGAGCTTGTCTTGCACGGAAAGATATTTTGGTATTTGGGTGTGTGGGACACAAGGACAGGGTCTCTAATGATTATGAAGGACCTAAAGGGCTTGATGGAGTTTCTAGCGTTTTTAGAACACTTAAATAACGGTAGTGTATGCTGTGAAGTCCTTGGTGCTTATGGAATGCTTGAACGTTGTGGAGTGCTTGAATGTTTGATGGATGAATGAGATGTACATCGTGAGATAATGAGGATGATCCCTCTTTGTTTTTATTATTTTTTATTATTTTTTTTTTGACTTTGGACATTCCAAGTGCACCCAATGCTATGCAAAAATGCCACGTGTGGACCACCACACGGATGAAGGTTTGGTGCTTTTGGGGCACCTAATGAATTTCGTGAAATGGTCACGTGTGTACTGACACACGGACGAAGTTTGACACTTTGTAGGTCTATGAGATGATATGAAATGGTCATATGGGACCGGCCCATGGACAGAGCTTTGATGCTTTTGAGCATATGAAATGAAATGATGTTATGAGAGAGTCGCGTGTGACGAGGACACGGACAAAAGCTTGGTATTCGGGGAACACCTTTCATGATTTGGGATGTTATGAAATGCCCCTACATACGCACTAATCCGGCACTCGGGGAGCGCCTTGAATGATATGGTAATGTCATGAAGTAACCCAGTGTGGATTACAGTGTTATGATGTTTATGATGAAAGGGTATGATGTCATGAGATGCATCGTGTGGATTGTCACACGAAAGTATATCTAGGACCATTGTGGTCTCTATTGAATGAAATGATTTGGTGGAATGGCCGAAGGCAATCCGGTGCATTGGCAAAACACGGGTATTTTGGGATACCCGATATATGATGGAATGATATGATCGTGGTGGGCGTCCTTGGAATGCCCCTAATTTAATTTAGGTGATATGTTGTGAGTGCTTATGACACACAAAATGCAAATGGCTGCACAAAAACGTGGTTAGGATGCATGACACGCATAATGATGTTATGTATGCTATGTGAAAAAATGCTAATCACACAGATATAATGTTATGGCTGAAAAAGAAAGGGTTAGTATGAGTGGTAAACGGATGATTTAAGGTTTTCACATGAAAATAAAAAATGCAAATGGTTGCATAAAAATGTGGGTTAGTATCACACAAAATGTTCGATGCATGGAAAATGTCATATGTATGATAAATATGGATTATGGTATGGAGTGAAATGTCAAGAAGCGTGTAACAAGTAGCACACGAAGCGAATTCTTCCAACCTTATTTCTCCAAGCGTGGTCGGTCTTAAAAATTTCTAACCGAGTCCTAGGCCGGGTTCACTTTAATCACCAACCGGGGGTGATGAAGGCGCGATCTTATTATTATTCACACAATTATTTTGGTATCCTAAGGGAATCCAACTAGGGCTACCTATATGAGTTCGGTCCAAATCGGGTTAAAAATCAAGGTTCCCATAGCAAAAATATACTCCTCACTTCTCCCCACTCAAGGGTCCGAACGAAGGGGTTCGTACGAGGCTATGAGTGGTGTTTCGTATTCGTACCCCTAAGACCAAGAGGAACTTAGGCGACACTTCAACAATCCACCGGGCTATAAAGGGATACCTAAACTAATGCAAAAAAGGCTAACTAAAAATGGAAAATGAAATACCAATCGAGAATCATCCACCTTATTTCAATTAGACACTTTTCAGGGCTTGTCAAATTCTTTTAAGTTTTTAAGAAAACTTTTTGAAGAATTCCCCAGCAGAGTCACCATTGTGAGCAGATGATGCGTTTTCGACGGGACACGGGACTCCCTTTCAGAAGGGGCGCCTCGATCTCGGGCGGGCCCCTCCCTTGCTTGGGGTTTTTATAAATGGAAATTCGTGTTTTGGAAAATAAATAGAATTAATAAATGAAAGAACCGAGACCTAAGTCTCGATGAATATTGTAGAGTCGCCACCCGGCTCAGCTCAACCGGGAAATTTATAATGCAGCTGAACCGGATGAACGGCCGCTACACTATCCAGAAATTCGGGTCCGGACAAGTCCCTTATTTCGTGTCTAATTAAAATAAAATTGGTCAATGTTCAAAGATGGTATTTCAAAAATCTAAAGTCAATTTTATTGAATATAAAAGGCATACAGCGCGCATACAAATATATAATACAAAAATAAAGAAAAATAAATATTAATTGGCTTACAACCAAATCAAATAGAAAAATAAAAACTCTCGCCTCACTTATACAATCGCCTAGGATACACGAGAATCTAAAAATAATTACAATCGCCTAGATACACGATTAATTCTATTAAATACATCAAAAATAAAAATAAAAAGCTACAAAACAGGAGGTTAGCACAATATATATAGCACACCACAAATAGGACTCAAACAGACAGAATTGGGAAATTAAGAATTGGGGGCATGCATTTAGGGGATAACCGGGTTGGCTCGGCTAGCCAGCCCGGTTAGACCTGGAAAACGTTTTGAAACGTCCCTGTATTTTTGGTTTTTGAGGGAAAATCATTTTTGAAAACAATTTTTCCGGTTTACATGCATTTTTATATATTAAGTGGGTCGGATTTCGGGAGAACTGGGTCTCCGTCGTTGAATTGTTCTAAATGCAATTTTACTGAAAATTGAATCTATGGTCGTGATGCACACAACAAAATTCATTTTGATGATTTTTGGGGTTTTCTAATTTTTTGGGACTTTTTGGGAATTTTTGGGGATTTTTTATGATTTTTTATGAATTTTAAGAAATTTTTGGGGCTTAAAGGTGAAATTCTGGTTTTGGAAACGACAGTGGTACGACTGTAAATTACAGTCGTGCAAATGTAATTACAGTCGTACGACTGTAAACACTCCAGACTCAGGATTTCGTCAAAATCTTATTTAAAACAAGCTGGAAAGAACATCACCTGGAAATCAAGAACACTCGTACGACTGTAGCTACAGTCGTACGACTGTTCATCGAACTCAAGAACAGTCGCACGACTGTTCTTGATTTCCAGAACAGAAACACAGAAAAAAGGATAGAAATGTAGAAAAAGCACACCAAACACCCAGAAAGCTTGAAAAAAAGAGGGGAAAAGGAGTGTTTACCTCTTTGGTGTGCGTCCACCGTAGGATTGACCCCTGGCGTCGCTCCAATCCACTAAAATCCGGACTTTTCTGCTTGAGTTAGGGTTTGAGATTTGGGTCCAGAGATTTCCAAATGCTGAGGGATTCTGATGAGGAGTTCCTCCTTTTCTTTTTGATTTTCTCCTCTCTTCTCTTCTCTTTTTCTCTCTTTTTCTTTCTTTCTCTCTTTTTCCTCCTCTTCTCCATCTGTCCTTTTTTTTCTGCTTTTTTCAGCTTTTGAGGTATGGGTTGGCTTACCTGCCCCGATTATACAGTCGTACGACTGTAGACTGTAATTTTTAAATTACAGTCGTACCACTGTAATTACAGTCGTACCACTGTAAAATTTTTTTTTAAAGTAAAATTCCGGCGCTTACAATACCTTAGTTATATACTAATTATACCTTACTTATACTTTAAGATACACTATTACATTGATTATACCCTAGTTATACCTTAATTACACCTTAAGATACACTATTACATTGATTATACCTTAGTTATACCTTAAGATACACTATTACATTAGTTATACCTTAAGATACACTATTACAGTGATTATACCTTAGTTATACCTTAAGATACATTATTATAGTGATTATACCTTAGTTATACCTTAAGATACACTATTACATTGATTATACCTTAAGGTACAATATTACATTGATTATACCTTAGTTATACTTTAATTATACCTTACTTATACCTTAAGATACATTATTACATTGAATATACCTTAATTAGGACTGCATTTCAATATTAGGACTGCGATTTTGGGACTGCATTTGCACTTTATGACTGCATTTCAATTTTGGGACTGCATTTGCACTTTAAAACTGCATTTTAGGACTGCAATTTTGGGACTGCATCTGCACTTTAGGACTGGATTTATACTTTATGGCTGCATTTCAATTTTGGGATTACATCTGTACTTTAAGATTGCATTTTAGGACTACAATTTTGGGACTGCATCTGCACTTTAGGACTGGATTTGCACTTTATGAGTGCACTTTAATTTTGGAACTGCATCTATACTTTAGGACTGGATTTGTACTTTATGACTGCATTTCAATTTTGGGATTGCATCTGCACTTTAACACTGCAATTTTGGGACTGTATCTATACTTTAGGACTGTATTTCAATTTTCGGACCGTATCTGCACTTTAGGACTGTAATTTTGGGAATGCAATTTTAGGACTGTATTTGCACTTTATGACTGCATTTTAGGACTGTAATTTTGGGACTGCATATGCACTTTAGGACTGCAATTTTGGGACTGCATTTGCACTTTATGACTGCATTTTAGGATAATTTTGGGACTGCATTTACACTTTAGGACGCAATTTTGGGACTGCATCTGCATTTTAGGACTGCAATTTTGAGACTGTATCTGCACTTTAGGAGTGCATTTTATGACTGCACTGTTTATACAGTGTTTAGTCAGTGTTTATACATTGTTTATACACTTCTTATACACTTCTTATACATTGTTATACACTGTTTATACATTGTTTATATATTATCTATACACTATTATACATTGTTATACACTGTTTATACACTTCTTATACATTGTTATACACTTCTTATATATTATTGTACATTATTTATACACTGTTTATACATTGTTTATACACTATTTATACACTTCTTATACACTATTGTACATTGTTTATACACTACTTATACATTGTTATACATTGTTTATACACTACTTATACAGTGTTATACATTGTTATACACTATTTATACATTGTTTATACACTTGTTATATACTGTTTATACATTGTTTATACACTTCTTATATACTTCTTATACATTGTTATACATTGTCATACACTTCTTATATATTGTTATACACTGTTTATACATTGTTTATACACTGTTTATACACTGTTATATATTGTTTATACACTACTTATACACTGTTATACATTGTTATACACTTCTTATACAATGTTATATGTTTATACACTTATTACAGATTGTTATACAATCTTCAATTTTTTATTAATATTTGTTATCAAATTGCTAATGTTAATTTTAAAAAGAGATTTCCATGTTTATAGATTTAAAGATTTGTTACTGAGAAAGTTGAAATCCACCTTTGAAATGTGAAAATACCTTCTTATATGTTGTTACATATGTGTTTTTTTGTTGCAGGAACTGAATAGAATCTCATCTTTGCTGGTACAATTGAAAACCAAGAAGAATTTTTCTTTTTACTGAAGAAGAAGATTGAAGGAACTGAATAGAATCTCAACATTGAGTAGTTTGAGTTTGTCATCTTTTTTTAGTTGTACCCAACACCTTTGCTGCAAGACATATTAGTATTATCTTGTAATTTAGTTTAGGTCCTTTTGTTCCTAATGTATTTATACACTTCTTATACACTGTTATACATTGTTATACACTTCTTATATAACGTTATATGTTTATACACTTATTATACATTGTTATACACTGCTTATACATTATTATACACCGTTTATACACTTTGCTTATACACCATTTATACACTTCTTATACATTGTTATACACTATTATACACTTCTTATACACTGCTTATACACCATTTATACAGTTCTTATACACTGTTATATACTTTTTATACACTACTTATACATTGTTTATACACTACTTATACACTGTTTATACACTTCTTATACACTATTATATATTGTTATACACTGTTTATACACTTCTTATACATTGTTATACACTTCTTATATATTATTATATATTGTTTATACATCGTTTATACATTGTTTATGCATTGTTTATATACTGTTTATACACTATTTATACATTATTTATACACTGTTTATACACTTCTTATACATTATTATACATTGCTATACCTTCTTATATATTATTATACATTGTTTATACATTGTTATACACTGTTATTCATTGTTATACACTGTTTATACACTTATTATACATTGTTATATACTCTTTATACACTGCTTATACATTATTATACACAGTTTATATATTAAGATACACTATTACATTGATTATACCTTAAGATATACTATTCTAATGATTATACCTTAGTTATTCCTTATTTATACCTTAAGATACATTATTATATTGATTATACCTTACTTATACCTTAATTACACCTTAAGATACACTATTACAGTTATTATACTTTTGTTATACCTTAATTATAACTTAAGATATACTATTACATTGATTATACATTAGTTATACCTTAATTATACATTAAGATGCACTATTACAGTGTTTATACCTTAGTTATATCTTAATTATACCTTAGTTATACCTTAAGATACACTATTACATTGATTATACCTTAGTTATACCTTAAGATATACTATTACATTGATTATACCTTAGTCATACTTTAATTATACTTTAGTTATACTTTAAGATACAAAAGTATAATTAGTTATACCTTAGTGAAAAAAATATATCAGAAAAAGTATATATATATGTATTTTCTTTCGAAGAAAAAAACAAAAAAAACTTTCTAAAGTCGAATGACAAAAAATAAACGGATTGAGAGATAAATGCAAAATTAAATTTAAAATTATAAAAATAGGGGAGAGAAACGTGGACAAAGCAGAGAAGGTATTTTGGAGATTATGATTTTTTTGCTTTTGTTGTTTTTTGGGCAAGAATCACGTAAAATTGAATATTTTGTTTTTAGGTATTTTTGAAATTTTGAAAACTTTTTAATATATTTATGCAAACTTTTCCTTTTGAGGTAAAAATGTTATATGGTGCCAAAAAGTATGTATTTATGTAAAATGCCCTATAAAAAATAACTAGATTTCATTAAAAATCTTGTTGGTATATTTGTGTGTGTGAAAGTTGTCAAGACAAATAGAAATTATTATTATTATTATTATTCCTGTTTACTCTTTTCACATTGACTTTCTTTTTTTTTTTTTTTTTTTTTTTTGGAGAGCAATTTATTTGAAATTGATTTAGTCGCTGATTATTTTTTGAAAATTTGTGTCATGATGATAACAGAATCAGAATATATTACCAAAAGAGATTTCATCCTCTTCTCCTATTCCATTTTAATCGACAATTAATCAAATGTAAAAAATACTCTCCTTGGTATATATGTGTGTGTGAAAGTTGTCAAGACAAAATAGAAACTACTAGCTTGATACCCATGCCATGCATGGAATATTTTACTTCAAATGTAAAAAATAAAATTTAATTTTAACTCTTTATTTATTTATAATTTTTTATTTTTATATCGATTATATTAAATTTCTAAGAGGTATGCAATGTATTTTATGTTTCTAACTATATCTAACATAAGAGAAAATTTAATATGTCAAAAATAAATGTGTGTAAAATTTTACATATATTTGATTATATTGATGTAATTAACTATAAATTATTAAACTTGTTTAAATACTACATTTTGAGTACAATTATATGTTTTGTTTTTAGTTGTCACAAATAAGAATTTTCAATCTAGTCTTGCTTTTAACTCTGGATACTGCAATATACATTTGACCATGACTGAAAACATAGTGAGGAAGATATAAACCGACATGTGAAAGTGATTGTCCTTGGCTTTTATTTATTGTCATGGCGAAACAAACAGCCAAAGGATA
Organism: Euphorbia tirucalli; assembly: GCA_039660915.1. Taxonomy (NCBI): domain Eukaryota; kingdom Viridiplantae; phylum Streptophyta; class Magnoliopsida; order Malpighiales; family Euphorbiaceae; genus Euphorbia; species Euphorbia tirucalli. The sequence continues at coordinate 49,357,036 of CM077636.1, forward strand.
TTATCTTCTTTAAAATTTGAATGGCAACCTGATATTCGATGGAGTCAAAGCAAGTCGAGGGATAAAAACCTTGTGCCCAATATTACAACTAGTAATTATTTTGGCTTCAATCACATGTTTTCCTAATTGAGTGACTACTAATCAAGTACCATTACACAATCCAGAAGTATGATCAATATTACAAAGCAACATCATAGGAACACCAATCTTTAATGTTAGCTTATGGTTTGGCAAACCAGAAGATTTTATTGTATTTAAATATTCTGGTGTGTAAATATCTCCTTGATTATCAGAGTGACTATCCGCTTTGCAAATAGTATCTGAACTCAAATATGAGACTTCTTCACTTGGTCATGTAGCCAAAATATAATCATTCACCTTATTCACAATATCTAATGTGGGTGCAAGAATAGCATGTTCCTGTAAATATTCTTCATCTCGGCATCTTTGCAACAAATTGGGGTACATGCTATTTACGATTGCCCTAATTAGATTTTCAGCATCTTTGATGAGGATATCATTGGGTACATGAAACGTGGATTCACCATCATTTTCTCCACCAATTGTTCCATCTCCAGTGCTTAACATCCATTCAGAAAATGATCTGAAGTCATCTGAATTGGTGTCTTGATAACTAGTCTGAAGCCTCATATTTTTTGTTAACTTAAGCACTTTATAATAATTCCATAGGTAAAAGGAATTAATTGTAGCTGATACTATGTTTTGTCTACTGCCCTTTGGGATGACGGGTAAAATTTGTCTGAAATCTCCACCGAAAACAACAACTGTTCCACCAAATGGGAAATGCATGCTATTATTATTCCGAAACCTTAAATATCTCTTAATGTTCTATCCAAAGCTTCAAAACAGTGTTTATGAACCATTGATGCTTTATCCCATATAATAAGGCAAGTTTTAGCAATCAACTCTGCCAATGCACTTCCTTGCTTAATATTACAAGTGGAATCTTTATTTATAACCAATGGAATACCAAACCTAGAATGAGCAGTCGACCACCAGGAACAAGAAGAGAAGCTACTCCACTCGAAGCAACTGTGAGAACAATATCACCTTTAGATCTCAAAACAGATGATAAAGCTCTCCACACAAATGTCTTTCATGTGCCTCCAAATCCATAAACAAAAAAATACCCCCATCATCGTTTTGCACTGCATTCATAATGGTATCAAACACCATTCTTTGATCATCATTTAAGGACAAAATGAGCTTTGTACTTTCTTCTGCCAATAAAGCTATATCATAACTAAGTTCATCATGAATCAACTTGTTTCCTATTTCTTGAATTAATGCTGAATCAGGATATGGTAAAGTAGGAAAGTCTCTCAAGCTTCTCCCATTTCTCTTTAGAATTTTCTCAATTTCAAACAGTTCATAGTTCATCAATTGCTCATCTATCATCTGTAGATCTATAAAAGAAACAATCATTCAGCAACCATTTGTATCATAATAACCATCATATATTTTTTTAGAAATAATTAAGTATAAGTAAATAATGCGAAAACTGAATGGAGATATAATAAATAATTATGTAAACAATCTAAAAAGCAAAAGTGGTAAATAATGATAACATGCCAATGTAATTACAAAGTTAAAAACGGTAAAGTACTATTTATTACCTTGGTCATTAATTATTTTTCGTTGAGAATGAAGAATATCTTCCGAGAGAATTTTCCACGTGTCATTCCAAACAATTTCCAGCCTTGAAATACAATTGGAGAATAATAAAGTACCAAATAATGAGTGTAAATAATGACCTGATCCTCAATAAGCTGCTTCTATTATAGCATCGACATACTCCCTATCATCATCTAGAAGGCCCAATGCGAAGCAGGCATCCTTGAAAGTTGGATACAATATGCGATTCACAGTTCTGATGTCATCATACGTTGTAGGTCCTTTTACAATATTCAATAAAATCCTTAAGTAGTATAACTCACCTTTTCCAAGAGGAACATAAAATATTCTTCCACAATTCATTCCACGTTGCCTTGGCACCATTTTTTTATCTACTTTTCTGCTAATGGTGACTCATTACTTTCGACAACTTCTTTCCACACAAACTTGCTCAAACATTGAACATATGTTAATTCTTTTGCATCAGGATACTGGGCTTTTGCTTTCATCCACCGTAGAAACATGGTACTATCTTCGCCACCTCTTCTTATAACATCTTCTATAGGGTCATCATTATGAAAGACAATACTTTGCTCATCTAGAAGATGAAAGCTAAGTCTTTCCACTGCAGGCTCATGATGATTAATAAGATATCCTCATGATGATTAATAAGATATCCAAATATTCTCCAAGATGCCTCAGATGGAGAAATGTCCCTACAATCGTAGTACATTTTCACTTCATCCAATTCTTCTCCATTATTTCCATGTCCATTCAACTGGTGAAAAGATGTAGTTATCCGATCATTCCCTTTATTTATGTACTTGAAGAGATATTTAATGGCCCTGTGTTGGTTGCACCATTCGACATTTATATATGCATCATACTTCAACAATAATTTGGTGTTGTAAGGAACAGCAAATCTATTATCGAGAAGAATTTTGTTTTTCTCGATAGTTCTCCTGTTGTCTCTTTTTCTGTACAATGGATATCCTTCTTCATCAATAGTTGTCTCCTTAATAAACTTTTTGGGAAAATGCTTTGAACACTTCCCATCAGTCATTCACGGTGAATTTTTGTTAGAAGCACCACAAGGACCATGTATCATGAAGTTTTTCACTGTCACATATAGCTTGGGATTTTCTTCTTTGTGAGGAATAGCAGTTGACATTATCTTGTCAATATCTTTTTCAGATGGATGTTTATCTTCTGGGTGCAAGAATAACAATATATGTGCATGAGGTAGACCACGTTTTTGAAACTCTAACGTGTACATGACTACAACAATAAAGAATATAAATGCAATTAAAAATGCTTATAAATAACCAAAATTGGATAAAAAAATGATACAAAAAGATTCAGTACACATACGTGCTTTAACCCTTCCACATTTTATCATTTTTTATGTCACAGACAAATTGATCAAGCTTCATTTTGAAAACTCTAGCTATTGTATCAGGTCTATCCTCTGGTCTTAAACTTACTTTATTAATAAACCTTAGTATCTCTGGCCACTTTGAATTACATGTGAAAGTAAAAAAAAGATCGGGATACCCAACCCATCAACATATTGCATCTTGATAGTTTTGTATCATGTACCTTGAAAAATTCATTCATAATTAGAAATGTTCAGGATACAAACAATATGATGAACAAACAAAATAAACAACGTATATAAGAATTATTACATTAGAGTTTATAATAACACACACTATGCACCGCCAACATAAGATGAAGGTAATATGATTTGCTTTTCAGTTAATGATAGATTCATCTCCCCTCTAAATACAGCTTCTATTAATCCCTTATATAAATTTGCTCTAAGATTCTTCTGGTTATGCCTAATGAATGACAATCTTTCTGCTTCAATCATTGTATAAGAATCAACTAAAAACTGTTGAAATAACTTCCTTGAACTGAAGATAGTTGATGGTTCATTAGCTCTTTGTTGTAGTCTGAAGCAAAAAAATTCTCGCATGCTTATTGTTTCTCTTTTTCTGTTTGTATCTTCACTGAATTTAATATCCTTCCTATATCCATCTTCACCATATGGAAAAAGCAACGGATACTGCATTGGAAGATAAGAAGGGTGCAACTCATTAATACATTGCAACAACCTAATGTGAGCGGATGACGTTTTCGTTGGAACGCGGACCCTCTCGGAAGGGAGCCTCGAGATCGGGCAACTCTCCCTCGCGTGGGGTTTTTATGATGAAAATTCATTTTTAGAAAATTAGATTATTTCATAAAAGAACCGAGACCTAAGTCTCGATAAATAGTGCAGGAGTCGCCACCCGGCTCAGCTCAACCGGGAAATTTATAGCGTAGCTGAACCGGACGAAAGGCCGCTACACTATCCAGAGATCTAGGTCCGAACAAGTCCCCTATTTCGTGTCTAATCAAAATAAAATTGGCCAATGTTCTTTGATGGTATTTTATAATCCTAACATTCATTTTTATTAATAAAAGGCATACAGCGTACACACAAGTCAAAATAAAACAATAAATAAATATCTTATTACAACCCAATTGAATAAAAATAAAAACTCTCAACCTCACCTTACAAACGCCTAAAATACACGATAATCTAAAAAAATACAAACGCCTAAAATACACGGATTAATCTATTAATTACATCCAAAATAAAAATAAAAATAAACTAAAAGCTGCAAAACAGAGGGTTAGCACAGTTTATGGCACACCACAAATAGGACTCAAATAAGACATAATTTGGGAAATCAATAATTGGGGCATGCATTTAGGGGGATAACCAGGTTGGCTAGGCTAGCCGGCCCGATTAGACCTGGAAAACATTTTGAAACATCCTTGTATTTTGGTTTAGTGAGAAAATCATTTTGAAAAGGTTTTATTTTTTGTTTATTTTAATTTTAGCATGTGAGGTGGGTCGGTTTTCGGGAGAATCGGGTCTCCATCGTGGTATTGTTCTAAATGCAATTATACTGAAAATTAAATCTAGGGTCGTGAATGCACACAACAAAATTCATTTTGGTGGTTTTCTGATTTTCTAATTTTTTAGGATTTTTTTAGAAATTTTTTATGGGCTTAAAATGGAAATTCTGCCTCTGGACGAGAATTATAGTCGTATGACTGTAATTCTTATCCAGAGGCAGAAAATCGCCAAAATTTTATTTAAATGAAACTAAAAGGAGCGGGAAATCAAGAATACTCATACGACTATAATTACAGTCGTACGACTGTTCTTCACCACAAGAACAGTCGTACGGCTGTTCTTGATTTTCAGAAACAGCAAGCCCGAAAATTAAGTTCTTATGCACAAAAAACACACTAAAATCACCTAGGAAAAGCAAGAAAATGAAGGTTTGGAGTATATTTACCTTTGTGGCACTGATCCACCATAGGAATGACCGCTGGAAACATCCCAATCACCTCCAAATTGCTTCTTTTTCCTTGTGTTAAGGTTCCCAAAACCAAGTCTAAAAATCTCCAAAATGTCAAGGATTCTGATTGGTTTAAGGTCTGAAACTGATTGAGTTTTGAGTGTCAAGTCGTTAACCTATGATTTCTAATAGATTTTAAACTTAAACACTTAAGAATTAAAAGAAAAAGAGGAGAAAAAAAAACTTGAGTTCTGCGGGTTTCTTTTTTCTCTCCTTTTTCTCCAATTCTCTCTCAATTTCTCTCTCTAGATCTCCCTATCTTCAGAATCCAAAAGTCCCTCACTTTTCCTTCTTTTCCTTTCTTATTTTTCCCCTTACTTGCTGCCAAAACCAGAGCATTAATTGCTCTCAAATCATCCCCCATTGTTTAATCTTTGAGGTATGAGCTGTTGTACCTGCTCCGACATTGCCACGACTGTAATTACAGTCGTGAGGCTGTATTATAGTCGTACGACTGTATTACAGTTGTACGACTATAATACAGCCCCACGACTGTAATTACAGTCGTGGCATTTTTTTTTATGTCTGAAAAATTCCGGCGCTTACACCTAAATTTCTTCTCAATGACTATGTCTCTAAACCTATCTGCACTGTCAACATCACTGACAACTAGACCAACTACTTCTGAAGCAGTAGGCAAACTGTACATTCGTCCATCCCTTGTTCGACTACCAATCAACCTTAACTTGAAATTTGTGTGATCCTGAGTAGCCATTCTATCTCTAGCCATTCTAAATGACTGTGCCAAAACATTATTATCATCAAGCATTCTTTTCAAGTTTTCAAAATTCGTACTATTACCTGATGACCTATGTGCATTTGAATCATTAAAAAAAATGTTAGATATCATTAAATGAAATAAAGTTTAAAATATTTTTCATAATATAACACAATATAATAAGATACCTTATGACACCAGCTCGATTTGAAATCTCGTTTTCTGTGTCATAGACATATAATTGTGCAAACTTTGAATTCGATCCAGATTCAGGCAAGAGACTACCAATCGTATGACAATTTTCTCTATGAAGCCTAAATACATAAGGACCATTTCCATCATTCACAGATTTATCAATCTTACCACCCATTGAGGTAAATGAGAACATCATGTTATACCCTCTTATATTTTCTAAGAAACTTATACTTCTGTCATTCCCTCCAAACAGTAAGCGTTTTAAAGTAATTGGTGGATCTTGCAAAAATGGAATCTTTACTTTACCAGCACCACAACAAAGTGAAAATGAAGGCGAGATACTATTTCTATGCTTGTTAATACGTTTTTGATACCACATGAGTGCACCATAGAATGTACATGTATAATTAGGATCGCCCATATCAAAAACATCTAAATAAATAAAATCAAATTTAATGAATATATATATATATATATATATATATATATATATATATATATATATATATATATATATATATATATATGTATGTATGTATGTATGTATGTATGTATGTATGTATGTATAATTTAACATAATAATATCCAAACTACTTTAACATGCACAGAAACTAATCCCAAGAATAATATCAATAATACATATTAATATATAATATTTTCTTAGTTACCATGAATCATATTATTTTCATCAAGAACGTTTTGAAATGCTGAGTTGAGATTAGAACAAACTGTAACAAAGGAAAATTAAATGGTATTAGTAATTAGTTCAAATAATTTGTTATCAAACTCATATATTTATACAAATTAACTCAAGAATATATATACCATTAGTGATGTCGTGAAGATGAATTCTACTTCTACTACTCTCTCCAATATGTTGCTCAGTGGAAGCTGTATAAAAATGAACACATAAAATTAGTCGTTATCATCTTCTTATATAATTGTATTATCTAATATTTTTTTATGTACCATTATTAATTTGAACATCAATCTGAATCATACTATTGTCATCAAGAACATTTTCAAATGTTGAGTTCAAATTAGAACAAACTGAAACAAAAGGAAAATTAAAAGGATGGTATTAGTAAATAATTTGTTATCGAACTAATATATTTTTACAAATATACTGAAGTAAATATATACCATTAGTAATGTCATGAAGATGAATTCTCCTTCTACTACTCTCACTAATATGTTGATGAGTGGAAGCTGTATCAAAATTAACATTTACTAAAAGTCTTTTAAACTTGTAATAACTATAACTATAATTATCTATATAAATATATAGAAGCTAAACTCTAAAGATGTCACAATAGGGTGACACATTAGCAAATGTTGATGTGTCAATCTAATAAAATTTCCTCTTTTTCTTTAGTTTATGGTTGGTAATATCCAACATCAATCTAGAAATTTGTTCATCAATTCTATAACTATATACTTTTTTTTTTTGCCAATGTACATATTAATAATGCTGAATTACACACTATATCGTATTATGTGTCCTAATGTATATATTAAAAATTTCTAATATTAAACATCATAAATTACACACTAATGCATAATAAATTTTGATGATACATAGAAACATAATAGAAAGTAAAATTATTATATAAAAAATAAAATTACCTTTACCGATATCATTAGACCTCATTATTTTATTAGAGATCCGCTTTTCATTCGGTTTGTTTTTCCTCTTCATCCTTACTGGAGATGGATTATTTTCCTCCATCTATGTAAAAAAAATTAGTCAATAAATATCATAATCTTATAGTAGTTAAGTATACAAGTCACAAAATTTTAGTTAGTGTCTTGATTGTCAAAAGACTAGATGCTCATAATATAAATTTCATATTGATATCAAGTTTCTTAAGTTTAATTAGCAAACAAATGTATTAAAAAGTGAAATACCTTTTTATCGAAAAATAAAGTGGAATATTTTTTTTATTTTTAAAAATAGGACAATGTCTCATACCATACTCTAGATTACCAAGTTATTATGACTATAGCCTATTCATCAAAATGGTGGAAAAATTACTACTATACCTTCAAAGTCGATTATCCATTATATATATATATATATATATATATATATATATATATATATATATATATATATATATATATATATATATATTAGATTACATCTAAATCATGCCATTCTTTTAAAAAATTGTTTACTTTATTTGATTTTCATATTTTGCAAAAACCATTCGTTAATCAATCAAAAACCCAAAAAATAACTTGGGGCATCCGTAAACTTAGTCATTTAAGAGTATATAACAATACTTAATTAATACCAAATCTGATACATAAAAGAAAGAGAGAAGAAATTATCTGTTTTTCGAGTACGACCATAGTTGTGAAAACCGGACCGGACGGTCAGACCGGGTTCGACCGAAACCGGAGGTCAGACCGGTCGGTTTTCATCCGGTTTTCACTTTGGTCAACAACCGGTCAATCTTCGGTCGACCATCCGATCGAACCAAAAAAGTGAACCGAACCGGTTTTCCGGTTCGACCAGACTTAAAAAAAAATTATTTGAATATAAAATTTAAGTTATTATTTTGAGGTGTTTTTAATTAAAATAAAATATAGTTTGTATTTTTAAATTATTTTAAATTAAATTGACATTTTATTGTAACTAAAAAAATTATATTTCATAAATTGAGTTTTTTTAATTACTATATTGTGTTTGAAATATTTAAACTTAAAGAATTATAATAAAAATATTCAAATTTTTATAAATTGTAAATATAAAAATAAAAATATTTTAATATTTTAATATATTTATTAAATCCGGTTCGATTCCGGTTTATTCCGGTTTAATCCAAAATCCATGAATCCATCCCTTCACCAGTTCGATGACTAGTCTGGGTCTGAAAACCATGAGTACGACGATAAAGGAGTACTGACAAACGATGACTTCTGATATAGCAACTCCCGATGGAAATTGAGATGCCAATGACAGATTATCAGCCGAAAATAAAAAAGTGTGCCAAATAGCAAAATGGATATAGAATAAGAAGCATCATATTAACATATATATAGATGAGACAACCCTTTTATTCCTTATTAAGTTAATGTGAATTTATTATTATTAAGATAACTATTTCGCAAATCATTATGTATGTCTGTTAAAATATACATTTCTTGGCTTATGATTAATATAATTAGGAATAAGTAGCCGAGCAATCAATGTTTTATGACTTAATTAGGAATAAGTGGGCATGCAATCCATGTTTTATAGAATTATTATATTATTATTAAATAAATTAGCCAGGATAACAATATAGCAGTATCTTAATGGTTCCTCACTCAATATAGCAGTTAAGGTACGTTATATATATATATATATATATATATATATATATATAAACGGAATCAACTTTAACTTATTTGATTAGATATATTATTTCTAGAATAGATATATTATGGAAACAACATATTAGATTTTAATTATTAATATATGAGAAGATTTGTACTTTGTACTTATTAGGAATCATATTTTATATTTTCCATGTTTGAAGTAAGATTTAGTCTCGTATCACACAATTTAGCTAACTGTGGAAATTCAAATAATTAGATATTTGAATTTCGCATTCAACAAAATGGGAAATTTGTTTAACTAATTTTTCATTTTTTTTTAACCATTTAACTTAATTTCTACTTTAGTATATTTCGTCCATAAATACATTTTATTTCATATTTTATAAAATATATCTATACGTTGATCATGTCATTTCATAAAAGAAACAAAACAAAATTGATAATCTTCTAATAAAAGAAACACACAAACCCATAAACCAAATAAGCTAATTATTCAAGGAGTCACTACTAATCGAAAAAAGTATTAATTTTATTTCTCTGTCTTGATCTTCTTTGCACACACATTGGTTGCAGATAATTCATCATTAACAACAATGTTTTCTGCAAATTCTCTATTGAAATCTAGATACTTCTTTGTCTTGGAGCTCATTGGTGTAACAGACTGATCAAACTCTTGGTTATCACCGTAGCTCACGACAGGTTCCTTCATTGCCAAAAGTAATCAGAAAATTAATACTTATAATATTTTATTAATACTTATAACAGACTAGTCAAACTAATCTTTGTCACCATATTTTATTTCATATTTTATAAAATATGGTGATATATCCTTCAAAGCTTGAGTGTAACTATCTAACGAAATAGATTTCTTCATATGTATCATATTTATGCAAACAAAATTACATCTATATAACTTATGTACAATTTCATATAATATTAATGTAAGTTCACAAAGATTTTTTTAATTCTCTAATGATATTTATGATATAATAATTATTTTAAAATTTGAGGCAGAATAATTCGTTAACCGTGAATATAATGCCAGTTATGATAGTAGTATTTTAGCTTTATATGTGAATAATGCATCTTTAATATATCATAATGAAAAAGTTAAATATAACACCATAATTTAAAAAGAATGAAAAGAAATTATGAATTTTTAAACGGATCGATCATGGTTACATACAAAATTTGGTTCCTAATTCAAATTATAATAGATTCTTATTCATTAATTTATTTTGTATCTCAATATTTATCTCAATAATTTAGTCATTAATTTATTTTGTATGTCAATATTTATTTTTGAAATTATTTTTTTCTTTTTAAGGCATCAAATGCTTTATACAAACATAAAGTTATTAAATACAAAAATATATATATAAAAAAATTAATTTCATATATTTATATCTAAATGATATTAGATTAATTCGAACGGGTGCATAAATATCTATAATACAAATTAATAGAATTAGTTCTCGCATGGGTTTTGGCATTGGATTTTTTATAGGGTAAAAGATTTTACATAAGTTTAAACAGTATAAAAAAAATTATACAAATTAAGGTATATATATTCCAAATAAATAAGTTGACTAAATAAACACGTTGGCTAATAATTTCATCGGCCAATTGCTCATAGGGTCCTCTCCTTTTTTAGTGAAATGAAGGTGGTGAAAAATTTTGATATAATCAATACATCATATATATATATATATATAAACTGAATCAACTTTAACTTATTTGATTAGATATATTATTTCTAGAATAGATATATTATGGAAACAACATATTAGATTTTAATTATTAATAAATGAGAAGATTTGTACTTTGCACTTATTAGGAATCATATTTTATATTTTCCATGTTTGAAGTAAGATTTAGTCTCATATCACACAATTTAGCTAATTGTGGAAATTCAAATAACTAGATATTTGAATTTCGCATTCAACAAAATGGGAAGTTTAGCTAGCTAAATGGGAAATTTGTTTAACTAATTTTTCATTTATTTTTTTTAACCATTTAACTTAATTTCTACTTTAATATATTTCGTCCATAAATACATTTTATTTCAAATTTTGTAAAATATATCTATTGTTGATCATGTCATTTCATAAAAGAAACAAAACAAAATTGATAATCTTCTAATAAAAGAAACACACAAAATCCATAAACCAAAATAACATATCAAATTGTACCAAGTGAAACAAAAAACAATAACGATTGGGAAATAAACTAATTATTCAAGGAGTCACTACTAATCGAAAAAAGCATTAATTTTATTTCTCCGTCTTGATTTTCTTTGAACACACATTGGTTGTAGATAATTCACCATCAACAATAATGTTTTCTTCAATTCTCTATTGAAATCTAGACACTTCTTTGTCTTGGAGTTCATTGGTGTAACAGACTGGTCAAACTCTTGGTTATCACCATAGCCCATGACAGGTTCCTTCATTGCCGAAAGTAATCAGAAAATAGATGGAGGATTATTGATGTAGTTAACACGAAGAAGCTTAAAAATACTATTTTGAACAGTTAAAACATACCATACTATCATCATCCTTCCTTGTAAATTTCTCTATCAAACCAGCATCTTCTGATGTTTTAGTCACAGTATATGGATTTCCCCTAGTATCACAAATAGCATCATTAGCTGCAACTGTTTTTGAGAAAAAAACCAACTTATATGCATGAGTTGTCGCCCTATAAGCTCCTGCATTTAAATTTACATTAAAGGTCTCAATAAAACATATTTTGTTGTCCTCCAATTTGCTTTGTAGTTTGGTTTTGAGATTTTCAGACATAATTGCCTCTATAGTTGTGTCCTATATAAACAAAACAAATAAAATATTTGTTAATAAACATATGTAAAGTACGCCTGCGATATTATTTGTTAAAAAAAAAATCACTTTTTCATCAACAAAATGAATCAATTTGGAATTTGAAATGAGAAAAGAATTTGAATTAATATTAAAAACATTTCATACCTTCTCATCGAGAAGAATCATGTGTATATTTGTACATCCTTCACAATAGAAATGAGGCTCTTTCCAAGTCCTCATGACCCTCAATCTTATTTTCCTATCGTCTTTATTTTTTGTTTTCTCGTTAAGCTTAACACAACGTTTCATCATATTTGAATTTACAATGAGAATATGTCAGTCAAAGTAGCTATTGGGAACTAATTAATAACTAATATATTATAAAGGCATACTACGAATAAAAGTAACAAATAGATTACTTACATGAAGATAAATTAGATGCTTAGAATGTCAACTGAAAATTATGTAGTCATTAGCTAATCATATGGTTAAATATTACTTGGACATATATGATATATGGTAAGAAAAATAGGAAATTTGGAAAATTATAATATTTATTTAAGTATATTTCGGAATACACTAAATGGGATGCTTATTTGCAAAATGAATTAAATAATCTATCAATATTATGAATTGCAAAATGTTTAGGAAATATACTAAATGGAATGCTTATATTTGGCAATTATAAGTATATTTCTATTTTGTAACTTTATTGTAATAAATGGGTAATATTAAAATATATAAAAGATTTTTATAAGCATAAATTGATGTCACCTTCACATAAGCATAATCTAATTACCTAATTAACTATGATTATAATAGTAAAATAATTATTAATTAAATTTAATCAAACCTGAAATTCTAATATCATTGCCAAAGATTACTCCTCCCATAGTAGCCATCATACAAGATAAAACCACGAAAGAATTCATCGTGCCACTGTTAGTAGCATGGGCCTAATTAGCTAAATGGGGATAAATTAATATTAATGATTTGATCAATAGATTCCTAATATCATAAGTAGGTTTTATCATTTAATTGTCATCTATATTAACTAATTAGGAATAAGCTATTATTACTAATTTGGTTAATTAATTCCAATTTTATTATAATTTACTAAATTATGGAGACATATCAAACAACAAAAGAGGAAGCTAATGTAATATTATAAGTATATTTCAGAAATCTATTAATTAAGGAAAAATATTATTAATAATTTTTTTATTATTTATAATTAAAAATTAAAAATCTGAAAAAAATTAAAAGACGTGTCCCAAGTGTATTCTCTTTTATATTATATATAGATATAGATATATAGATTATTATTATTTTTTTTTCCTGTTTTCTCTCTCTCTTTTTTTTTTTTTTTAGAGCAATTTATTTGAAATTGATTTAGTCACTGATTATTTTTGAAAATTTGTGTCATGATGATAACAGAATCAGTATATATCACCAAAAGAGATTTCATCCTCTTCTTCTGTTCCATTTAAACGGTTGTACAAACGTACGTACCTTTTCTCTAATTCTAATTAAATATCTAATTAAAGAAAATTATTAAAAGTTTTGATTCTCTAACATACAGAGATATGCAACGCATGCATGTATTATGAGTTATTAGGAAACGTTACAGGCTTACAGCCAATTATTAACATATATAACCTATAATAAATTAATTATTCCTGTGATCTAGGTTATTAAATTGAGATTAGGAATATATTAAATATTAAGATTTGATTTCCACGTAAATCAATTACGTTCCCCTATATAAACAATCTAGGTTCATAAGACTAAAATCATCTCATAAAAAATATATATATTTGTTGGCAGGATTAATTAAGTCAGTAAAGAATGGCCCAGATGAAGGTTTTAAGTTGTATCATGATGATAGTATTTGTAATGATGATGATGAAGGGCGGAGATTGCAACCAAAGGTTAATTGCAAAATTAGCACTCGATGCAACACCAGAATGCTGTAAAGATTATCATGAACATTGTGGAAATGGAGCTGGACCTGATGCTTGCAAAAACTTCTGTTTCCAAGGTTGCGATAAAGGTGGATTTTGTAAAAGTAACGGGAAAGGTGGTGCATTTTGTCATTGTTATTGTTAATTACTCTACTCTATTATATTTCTACATTCCAATAATTAAGTACCTTTGTGTTTATTTTCACACATATTAAATAAAATTTACCTTTTTGCTATTACATATGGTGCATTATTTTTAATTAATATTTTATGTTTGTATCTCAATCTCATATTGAGGTATTCTCTTATACTTCTGGTGGGAATCTAAGCTCTCAAATATTAGCAACAAAAAATGAAAAAAGTTTTAGAAGGGAAAATTTCATTTTTGAAAAGTTAGAAGAGAGAAAATTCATTCAAGGAGCTGCAAATCATATTTCTACATTTTATGGATATTAGAAGAAAGAAAAGAAATAAAAGAAATAAATAAATAAATAAATAAATGAAAAGTAGAAGAACAAAAAATGAGACAATTCTTATTTGTGAGTAACATAAAAGTTGGGAACAGACAACTGAAATTTGTATACAATCGATTGAGGGAGATATATACACTTGAAAATTTTTAGAAAATTATGAGAGTATGTTATAGAATTTGATTTTAATTATATTCTTTTATATATCCTAAAATACCCCTCCAACAATTACACATTATTTCTAGAAAACCTAAAAAAAAAAAAAACCATGTTATTTGAATTTGGATTCTCTCTTGTTGTTGGTCAAACAGAAGAGATGTGTTAGAGTGGCCTTCATCCTTTATTTACTACCAATAGCCGAAAGAATCCAACAAACTATGATCGGTCATTATTGGATTGAGCTTTTGACACAATTACTTTAAAAATATAAAATTAATCTTAATAAATGTAAACTATAAATAATAAAATATAAAAACTAATTTTTCAATTTGTAAAAATACAAAAATATACCAATTATTTTGGTACTAAATGATTATCAAAGTGCTCATTTAGCTATTAAGTTGTGGTAAAAGTATTTCTTTTTTTAAGCAAGAAGTTCATGCAAGTCAGATGGAAAGTGGTGTTTCCAATGATGGACGGGTGAGTAATACGTAAGAACCTTCTCTTGGTTTAAATTTTTATGAGACTAAATACTACATTCTTAAAAAGGTTTAATCAAGTCCTCTTAAAAATAATGGAAATTGTTAAAAATATATATATATATATATATATATATATAATATCAAAGAAACAATTTTTTTTTTTTTTTTTTTTGAACGAAAATGAAATTTAGTGTATTTTTTGTAACCTTTTATTCAGAGAAATACCAAATACGTATATGTTATGTAATTTGTTCCATTGTGAATTATGAATTGGGTTCAGATATAGATCCGGCCCAATAAATGCCCATATCGAATTCACTCTCTACAGTCCATTACAGATAGGTAGCAGCTGAACACGAAACTATAAACCGAGACACAGCCTCAGCACCATAATTTGGAAAGGAGAAGAAATGGCTAAAGATCGAAATGGTTCTGCACATGAGAAAGACTACATAGATGATGAGGACAGGAAATCCAAAGGTAAAGTTGAAGAAAATGCTGATTCCGATTCAGACTCAGAACGTAGAAATCCCAGCAAACACAAGACAGTTAAATCGTTAGGTAAGCACTCCGGTTCCGATTCTGAGTCTGAATCACAAGAAGAAGAAGATACAAAACGTAGTAAAAGAGAAAAAGCTAAGCGAATATCACGGAAACGACGCAGTAGAAGCTACGATTCGTATTCGAGTTCGGATAGTGAAGAATCGGATTATTCGGAGTCTGATTCAGGTTCGGAGGACAGTGGGAGTGAAAGCGATAGTGAAGAGGACAGAAGGAGGAGGAGGAAGAAAAAGGAGAGGAGGAGGAGGCGAGAGAAGGAAGAGGAAAGAGAGAGGAAACGGAGGAAGAAAGAGAAAGAGAAGAAGAGAAGAAGGAAAGAGAAAGAAGAGCGGAGGAAGAAAGAGAAACAGAAGAAAAAGAAGGAGAAGTTGGAGAGAGGGAAAAAGGGGGCAGTCACTAATTCATGGGGAAAATATGGCATAATTAGAGAAACTGATATGTGGTAAGTTTGTCTCAGTGGGACTTGACTCTTCAGTTTTTGCATTTTTTTTTTCATATTATCTTTCATGGTTCAAATGTCAAATGCTTATTTTAGCGTCGGTTCAGGTTAATTAAAATCTGATATTTTACAACTGTATCGTTAGGTTGTCTAGGCTTAAGGATTTGTGATTGTTAACATTAAAGTTAATGAAATTTTCTAAGAAGAGAAATTCAAGTTAACTCTGTATTAGGGATCTCGTTTTGCAGACAAGAAGACAGAACAACCCCGTTTCTTGTTTGTTTGGTTTTGAGATGAAAATTTGTGTATGATTTGGTTGTTGTCTTGCTCAAACATTTACAGCTGTGAGATGAATAATAATTTTATGTTGCATATCCCAATTATTTGAAAATAATTGTTTTTCCTTGGTGTGTTGATATTTCAGTTACTATAGATGCAACAAAGCTAGTATTGGGGCTTTCAGTGAGTTTCTGGTCCCAAGACTCAAGGTTTTTGCTTGAACTTTGTTTTCTATAAACTCCTAAAAAGCAAATGCATAAGCCATCCATTGGCCAATAACTGGTTTCTGCAATGGAATTTTTCTTTCTTTCTGATATTACGTTTATGTTATGTTAGGGATTTATTGCATAAAGGTGTGAATTTTAGAGAATTGTGAAAGATAATGTTTGTGATCCTGCATCTTAAGGTGAATTAATGGTTCATCTCCATGTTTTATCTTTTTTTAGATGAGTCTCATGTGATGCTCACAACTGAAATGATGTCTTGGCTTTTCTTGGTTGCATCTTTACTTTTGGAAAATCAATTTCTGATCTGCAGTGAATAATCGCTAAACATAGTTTTGAATCAATTTCTTTAATTTCTTTCATGAGTTATTTCTAATTATCACTGCTCATAATATTCTCTATTCTTTTAATTCTGCACCTATTCACTGATCTCTAAATTGCAGGAATAAACGGCCAGAATTTACTGCATGGCTAGCAGAAGTGAAACAGGTATTTTCATTTTCCTTACTGCCCCTTGCTAACACCAGCAACTAAGTTTTATACTTGGGACATAGACGTTTTATTTGAAGAAATCTGAAAATTGTGGTTGCAGTTCCTTTATAGCATACTTGTTCCTTTTTTTTTTTTTCTTTTTCTCGTTTTTTAGTATTTTCATATTTGTAAATGTCTCTTCATATTTATTTTAATACTAAAACTGATTGGAGCTATTGAAGTAGATTTGCTTCATGTTGCCGTAAGCAAACTGTTTTATTCAATGTCACTGTCAAATTTGTCCTCCTTACTTTGTTGTTCCAATATTCTTGAAAGTTTGCATTTCTTTACAGGTGAACCTGGAAAGTCTGCCTAATTGGGAAGAGAAGCAGATGTTCAAAGAGTAAGTGCATAAAATCATTCACCTGCTTGCAATTTTCTCATCAAACAAACAATCAACGGAATCTAATTAGCTAGCTACATTGAATCTTCAAAAACAATCTTTTATCTTTATTGGGCATTAAGCCTTATGGCATCTAACTATGCAGATTCATGGAGGATCACAACACAGCAACATTTCCTTCTAAGAAGTAAGGCTTTCTTGCTTCTTGGCTGTCTTAGTTTATTTGTCGTTCTGTTGTAAGAAGTTGGCTACTTCTGCTCCCTTTGAAACTTTCTTTTTGATTCAAATACAATTTGTTTTTCTTTGCTGATACCAGCAAATTACTTGGCCAGTTATTATGAGTGATTTTGTAAGGAAGTAATGCTCGTCTCTTGTTAATGCTGGAAGTAACTTCATGTTGTTGTGGCAGGTACTATAACCTTGATGCTTATCACAACCGTCAAATGGAGAAAGAAATGAAAAAAGGTTTCAAAAAGGTCCAGGCAAAGGAGCGTACTGTTTTTAATGATGAAGAACAGCGACGGTATGTCATACTGCATTTTAGTGTGTCACATTTAGTTGGAATGTATTTGGACTTATTGTTATTTTGTATCTTTCTCAAGCCAAATTATTTAGATAATATTATATTATAATTGAGCTGCTATGTTATGTTGGCATGAGTACTTACTTTCTCACTCATTTTTCTTCTAGCATCATTATTTCTTGATTCTAAGATTATGTGAGACCAACCCTGTGGTATAACGTCTCTCTTGCCTCACTCTTTTTAAAGTCTAAAGTAAAAAAGGGTTAAATATGTTCGGGTCATCGGTGTCTTTCAGATGTGTATGTGATACAGCTCAACGGTGTCCTTAAGTGCATCTTGTTTGAAACATCTAACTAAGTCGAGCATTCTTCGATTTTTTGATCTTGGTGTTTGAAAGAATGGACCTGAATAACTATGTAATTGAATCATATAGGATCTCAGTTAAAGGAAATCATTAACCTGCAAACTACTGCCCTATGTGAAAGTTCAAGAAAATTTTGTGTGATGAATTGTCTTTTCAGTTCATTCTCTGCCTCCTTAAAATTGTCAGCATTTGTGTTTATGGGTTAATTCAGTAACATTCATGCCTCAGGCAAGAACTAATGATGGAACGAGAGAAGCAGAAGGAAAAAGAGGTTGAAGCTCTAAAGATCTCTATGCAGAGTGGAATGGTAAGCTTTCACTTTCTATTAATACTTCTAAATTATTTATACTCATACACGTGATGCAAAATGTACTTTGTGACTCTCATGCACACCTTTACTTTTCAGGCACAAGCAATGAAAGAGCAAGCGCAACTCAGAGAAGAGATGGCTTACCAATACAAGCTTGGCAACTTCGAGGTGAGGTTTACAGAATATGGACTTCATCAATGTGTTTCATTTGATGGATCTTAAATTCTTAATCCATGGCTGATTATATAAAACCAATTCATAATTGTAGGCTGCAGCTGCTATACAAAGAAGGTTGGATCCAGACCTTGCTATGTGAGATTAATTGATTGCTGTTGCGAATAGTTTTTTGCTGGTAATGAGTTTTCTTTGATAGTTAACTCTGTAGAAAAGAAATCAATCCATGTGGGTTTTCATCATTTTGTTACCCTCATCACACACATGATTGTTGCAGATCAATAGGGAATTACATGTTACATGCGATTGTACTTTAGGAAAAGAAAATGTTTGGTGACCCTATATGTGAATTATTATCTTTACTGAAATATGCAATTTTGTGCATTCAGTTTGTTTTCCTGTAGAAGGATCATATAGATTTTCATGAAAAGCTATCTTTTTGAATTAGTTATCCTTACACTACCTTGAAACTTTTTACTGCTATTTCAAGTATTGTAATACTTGCAGTTGATATCTCACACTGAATAATAGCATCAAAGCAATCTATATGTTTTTTTATATATGTTTCACTAATGTGCCTATAAATAAGTACAAACTTGCCACAAAATACTAACAAATAGTTCTTCCTATTATATTACGTAATAGAGTAACATCATCAACTAAACATCATATATAGCACAACTCAACAACAAAAGATTTAAGACAATACAATTTGACAAGTTTCTGAGCACCTTGGGTACATTAAAAGCTTCTTCAACACCTTCATCTCTAATGTTTGCTTACTCTACTCATGGAAAGGAGTAATTATGACAATGGAAATGTTTGTTTTAATGTGGAGCAGATATACTAAAATGATTCTTATTTCCATTCACATTCCTCAGTTTGAAACATTGCTGTGATGATGAAAGTATAGTTAAGGTTTGAATACAATCTTGGCTATCCCTTTCAATCACTAAATCTTCAAGAATTGGTGAACCGGATAGGATCCTTTTTATGCTAGCATTTGAGAGGCTACGAAGAAGTTGAAGATGGAGGGCCTTGAGACATGGTAGGTTTACAAACTTAGGTACATCGAGGTTAATGAAATTAACAAGCTTCAGATTCACCAAATTTTCTGAATGATAAAGAATTTGAGGAAGCTTAACCTTAATGGATTCTGTCATAATCCTCGACATTATGCGTAACTGCTGCCCAAATCCATGAATCAATATCAAAATTTTTGCAGGAAGAAGTACAAAGATGAAGATGGAATCTTTGAATAGAGGGGTTGGTACGATGTATCAGAAACCTATTGACAAAATTCTCTAAGAATCCCATTGCTTTTCTTGCGTGTTGAGCTATATAATACCTATCTTGAAAATCAAGAGCTGGAACAGAGGTCCAGATAAAAATCTCCATCTTTTTGACAAACAACAGGTCCTAACACAACATATGGTTGGAAGGAATGACAAAATGTGACACAGAATTGGGTCTGGCAATTTACTAATCCTGTCTTCATTTGATTGCTTTTGCCGTTTCGATGCTGAACACACTGATGATGAATTTCGTAATGCCATTAACTGCAAAATATATATAATTGAGAATGTGAAGAACTAGCTCATAAGAGTACTTACTGATATATATGGCTCCAATCATGCATACATACAATTAAATCCATAATCAACTCCAACTAGTTAATCTTGCAGACATAACTAAACAAGTTTAACAGACAAATCTTCATCAGATAAATTAAGACATAAAAATTGGGAATATTACAGAAACTTGTAAATGAAAACCAGTTAGAAACAAAAACCCAATAACCTGGCAACTTATAAAAGTGCCTGAAGGAATAGCAAGCCATGAATATTGAAAGTAACTTGAAAAGAAGCTAGAAAGATTTGGGCATAATGTACCTAGGTGAAATCTGCTGGGAGCTTTCAATGGAGAAACAAAGATAAATAGTGCTAGGGTTCCATTCAATTCTATTTCTTCCCTCCTGGACGCTTTAAAGGAAATATACCTCTATTGTCTAAAATTTAGAGGAAAAAAAAAAGGTCCAAAACAGTATTATAATTTCTTGATTTGATTAGGAATAGTTTTTCTTTAATATGGTAGTTTGTAGATACATAAGGAATTCTTTTCATATTACAGTTATAATTTAGTTAAACTTCTAAATATTACTTTTCATGAATATCTTCTCACAAAATAAAAATAAAAAATAAAAAAAAGTCAAGAATATAAATTGTATAAATACAATCGGGTACAAACTAAACAAGAAACCTTATGGTTAGAGTACATTTGGATGATCTCACTACTCATTTGTTAATTGTCCATACATAGATATTGTGTTAGTGCTATTGAATGTTAGATTTATTTTTGTAAATTAGTCTACGAATAAGGGAGTTCATACACAGAGCTAATTATCATTAGACACCTCCTTATTTACAAGAATTTGTAATCTTCTTGGTTTAAACAATTGAATTTTATGATTTATTCAAAAGAAACAAGAAGCCTGAGAAATTAGAAATGTTATTAATCCACAATTTGAAAAAAAAAAAATCCTTAACAAAATTTATTCATTCATTCCGATATATTATTACTCGTCCACATTTTCTTGCTTTAGTGAAGTTTTTTTTAAATTAATAAATTTGATTTTTTTTTAATCGCATTTATTGCAATGCAAAAGCTACCTCATATATATATATATATATATAAATTTCTTGCGTCAGAATCGCACCCCTAAATTTTTCTTTTTAAAGTCAATTTCATCCGCAATCTTTTGAAATCATCAAATTTCTCCATCAGTTATTCAAATATTAGCCATATATACCCGTCTGTCGAACAGAGTTAGCGAGGGGTAACCCACCTTCAGCTAAATGAGACTATGATTATATTCTCTTTTAGAGGAGATTGCATCAAAACTCAAACTTTTGATATTACCTACAACTAAGTCAGTCATTGTTTTGAATTATATCAAACCAATAAAAGCCAACAACAATACATCAAAATCCTAGACATCTATCCAATTTTTGTCAATATCATATTTTTTCTTCAATAAATAATTACATTTAATATAATTAAAAAATAGATTCACCATATCCCTATTTTTTGGGATACGTTCTCTATCTTTTTTTTTTTTTTTTCCCTCTTTCTTCTTTTTACTGTTTTTTCTTCTTATTTTGATGATTTTCCTTTCTACTAGAGTATTTTTCTTATCTTCTATTGGGAATCGTTTCTTTCCTTTTTGTTTCTTTTTTTTAATAATACTTGGTATTGATTTAAGGTGTATGACTAATATACAATAGAAATACTAGTTTAATTATATGTTCACATTAGAAATAGTTTTTTTTTTTTTCTTTTTTTCTTTTGGGTAATTCATATTAGAAATAGCTGGTATATGCAAATATAACAATATACTATGAATATATTTTGAACATATAAGGAATATACTGTGAATATATAAGGAATATGCTAACTGTAATATTAATACATATACTACAAAATAGGATTAATATATGGAAAATGTACACAAATGAACATAGCATAAATCTATAACTATATGAGCTAAATATAATCAAATTTTGGGGTTTTAATACCTAAAGGTGCATGATTTATATATAATAAATATATCAATTTAATTATTCATATTTTAAATGTTTGGTATATTCAAATATGTAATTATATACAATACGGATATATAACAAATATAGAAAACCGCAAATAATCGACTAAAAATATAGTATGAATATGTTTAATGTAAAATATACTATATTTAGTGAATTGAGTTAATTTTAAACTCTCTCTCTCTCTCTCTCTCTCTCTCTCTATATATATATATATATATATATATATTGTATATTTTGATAAGGTTAAACTTATTATACATGTATTGAATACATATTTGAGATATATTTATCTATCAGTTCTTTTTAGTAGACGTCTAGTGATGTAGATATATAATACATGCATTGAATACATATTTGAGCTATCTTTATCTATAAATTTTTTTAGTAAACTTCTAGTAATATAGATATATAACATATGTATTAAATACATATTTGAGATATATTTATATATCATTTTTTCAGTAAACGTTTAGCTATACATATAAAATACATTTATTGAATATATATTTGAGATATATTTATTTATCAAACTTTTTGGTAGACGTCTAGTAATATAGGTATAATTCATTTATTAATAATTGGGTAAACAAATTATATATATATATATATATATATAAAATTTGTTTGCCCAATTATATAAAATTTAATTTTGCAAGTTGAAAGTGTAGTCTTCGTGTATTATAAATATAGTCAAATTGAATAGTTATGAAATTTTGAGATATGTTTAGCTTGGACATAAATAATTCGCTCATATAGAAATACTTTTCAATATATTTGACACATATTAAGAATTAACGATTAACGAATATATATAATTTTTAGAATTTTACAGATTGAATACACAAGAAATCACAACAAAATCATAGTTTGGTACTATCAATATATAATAGGGTTACTGCATAAATAATTTTTATTATAGATAAAAATATTTAGTTGCATAATTTAAGGATGGATTAGATTTATACAATTTTAATTTTAATATCTACTATTATTTTATTTATTTTTTATTCCTATTTTATAGGTAGTTGACATATATTGGATAGAATGTGAAATGTTTGAGTTTCATTGAATCATTTACTTGTGGTTCAACTTTTTGTAATTACCATGGCAATTGTGTATATTTATGTAGAAATCTCTTTATTTTATGATTAAAATATGTATTGGATCTACCCTTCCAATAAAAAGGTAATATATTTATTTTTCTTATTTTCTAACCCTAACAACTAGAGATCATCATAGGGTGGGGATTCGTTGTTCCCGGCGGGGACTTGCCCCGACGAGTAGAGGTGGCCAAATTGGACCTGAACCGGTCGAACCGGACCGGATCAAAATCGGTCAAATCCTGAACCGGACCGAAACCATATAGGTGGTTCAGAAGAAAATAAGGTTAAGGATCAGGGTCGATCAACCCCTGACCCTTTGAACCTGCGGTTCAACCGGTGGTTCTGAATCGAAATCTTTTTTTTTAATTATAATTTATACTCTACTCTTTATAAATAGCTTCTCCTCTTTTTTATTTTTTTTATACCATTCTTTACACACTCTCTGTCTACATCGAAACCACATGCAAATTAATTCTAAATGTTTATTCAAAAGGGTTGAACCTGAACCAGATTGAACCTGAACATGGTCAATCCCTGGTCAAACCCTGAACCTGAACTGATCCGGACCGAACCGGCGGTTTAAACCCTTTTGAAGGTTAAGGTTCAGGTTCAAGGATTTCTTAAGTCTGAACCTGAACCGGCGGTTCACGAACCTTGGCCATGTATACCGATGAGGATAGAAAATCCTTGTCCTATCTTCAAATAGGGTGGGAATGAGGGAAAAATTTCCTCCATAAGCGGGGATGGGGCAGGGATGGTTTAAGGGTTCAGTCCCCATGGAAATTCCCCGTGGTATACCTATAGAGAATTAAATTAATTAAAAAAATTATTATTTTTATATATTAAAAATATATTTTAGTTAATTTCTTTTTCTAAGGTGTCTATACTTTGAACCATTTAGAATTTGTACTTTGGATTGCAAAACTATTTTTAATTTGGATAATAATTTTATTTTGAATTAATGTATGTTTGAGACTTCGACGAATGAATTTTATTTATTTGTTATAATTAAAAAAAAAAATTTTAAAAAGTTAAATAGGGAATGTGGATCCCAGTGAGGACGATATGAATTTTTCTCCAGTCACTATCATGGAGATGGAGATGGTATGAATTTTTCCCCCGCCACCCTTGTGGGGATGGGGATGAGGATGGGAAATCCCCGCTAGTGATGGGGGAATAGGATGCTATTGTGTTCCATGCCCTACGGCCACTAACAACTCTCCCCTCTTATCCTTTTTCCGTCACCTAAGCCATCTTCAACCACCTCCTTCTTCTAGTAGCTGTTGTAGATTAAGGGTTTGAGCTCCGGACATCTTGATAGGACATATTTCCTCAAGAAGATCTTTGACAACTTCCACCTGCTTGCTGAGGTTGCACCACTCTGATTCCTTCTATGCTAGGACTCGCTTCTCCACTATGGTAGGTCTATGGTTCGAGCATAACTCAGCAAATGTACAAAATGGACTGCTTTGAGGAAACTAAAAAGATGCCTACTTAAAAAAGCAAAAGGATCAATCCTTCACATATTGATATAGGTTACAACAGAAACATTATAGCCTTAACAATAAAGGAATGAGACTAGCCTCTGGGAAATTCCCAACATCTGAACAAGGAGTCGGAACTAGGCCCTTGTCAAATTGGCGAGGCATCTTTATATGTTCCAAATTCCTATTCAATCTTTCTTGTGAGTAAAGAAAATCTATGCTTGCCATGCATTTTTTTAATGTAACATTTTATTTGATATAAGTTCATGAGTTTATGACACAACGTCGTATAAAATCTCCTAGCAATGTCGTATTGTCTTGAGGTGACCGCTCCGACCTCTGTTATTGGGAACAAAGCTCTAACCATGTTAATGTTAGAGATAGTTTCTGATAGAGTGTTTACCATTGAAAAAAGGGTGTCGGGGGATCTCAGGCGAGTGGTACTCAACCTGTCTGCACTTAGGTTCTTGCGCCGGTAGGCTATCAATTCTCAACGTCTCAGATAAGCTCTACTATGATGATTCCAAGGAGCAGCAGCCTCCAAACACTCATCCACAGTGGTTACTATGGGCAGCCAACACCATGTTTACCCTTCCCTGGCACATATCAACCTCATCCACTTTAGATACCTGCATTATCCTAACCATCCAACCTTTTCACTCCATATGGCTTTTACAATAATACACCTGTTCCTTTTACTGCTCCTCCCCCCACGCCATCTCCAGTAAATCCCAAGCTCACTGACTACCCCAAATTCATGTCCATGTTCAAAAAAGCACTAAGTACATTTACCATACCCTACCAAGAACCCTTGATGGAGAATGGGGAATCTCCTTTTTCAGCAAGGATACTCAACCAGCCTATTGACTATAAGTTTAAACAACTAACTTTTGACAGCTATAGGGGTGACACGGACCCTCGTGTCTATGCGAGAAATTTTAAAGACCGAATGGACATCGCGGGAGCGAGTTAAGGATTAGTTTGTCGTTTGTTCCCCACAACCTTAATAGGGGCGGCTGCCTATTGGTTTGAATCCTTGGATCCAGGGATGATTGACGGTTGGGATCAACTTCGACAGGTGTTTTGCAAAAAGTTCATGGGCTCTGTGGAACAGCCAATCATACTCTCCATAAGGTGGTCCAGAAACCAAGGGAATCACTGAGGTCTTTTATTGATCAGTTCAATTTAGCAAGCTTGGAGATCAAGAACTTGGAATTTAGCACAGCAAAAGAGGCCATAATAAAGAACACAACCAATTAAAGACTTCGTGGGGAGATAATCACAAGAAAGCCCAGGGAATTAACGCAAATAATTGCACTTGCAAAGAGTATGGTGGAGATTTATGAGATCGATATGCCCGCCAAGAATAGAAGGCATAGTGACAAGGAGAAACCCACTATATCTGGCGACAGGCATAAGAGGCATGATCACAAAGATCGACCCTGAGACCGACCCCGGTTTGCACCTTTGAATGCCTCGCTCAATGAAGTCTTGGTGGCCATATAGAGAAGTTCAGATGCGAAGAGTGCCCGGTACTCCAATACTAAGCCTAACCATTTTATAGGAAATGAGAAGGAGGCATATTACAAGTTCCACAGGGCTAAAGGTCACCACACGGACAACTGCCGAATGCTAGCAGCCGAGGTGGATCTTTTAATCAAGGCGGGTAAATTTAGCAAGTTTGTTGACTGTATAATAATGAGTGCAGACCAAGACAAGGAGCATAGAGACAAAAAAGATGAAGATGAGAGACCAGCTAAAAAATCTAAAGGAGTTGTCATGGTTACAGCAGGGGGACATAAGTTTGAACCACCTGGCAAGAAGGCTAGACCCTCGACCTATTAGATGGATAATACAAGACAACATGACAGGTTACTCATTTTCGATTGCAAGTGATGTCCAAGCATAGCACGTGGATGCTTTAGTTATTAAAGCTACTGTAGAAGGATACACGATGAAGAGGATTTTGGTCGATATAGGAAGCTCGGTGAATATCGTCTCCAAAGAAGTAAGACATACACCATAGCATAATTCAGCTAGTATATTCGCTTTTGGTAGGACTGAGTGGCCATTCGGTTTCAGTTGTAGGGCAAGTAATGCTGAGTATAGAAGTAGGCGATGACAAGCACACCTGGAGGTCCGAGGAGGAATTCGTCATCATAGACACTTCTATAGCATATAACATTATATTGGGAAGGCCTTTCCTAGTGCAGTCCTAGGCGGTACTTTCCATTTAGTATTTAGCTCTGCAAATATCGACTACATCTAGGGTAGCAATGGCTACAGGGAGCCAGCAGATAGCACAAAGAACATACCTAGCCTCCTTAAAGCCTGGTGAGGTCAGCTGGGAACCAGAAGGACAGGACAGAGCTAAGGCAGTGGATGAATTGGAAACTCTTGTAATCGGACCTGAGAGATCAGTTCGCATTGCCAAGGAATTAAATGCTGAGCTGAAGCAAGGGATCACAATGGTGCTTAGGGAAGAATAGGAAACTTTGGCCTGGTCCACCAATATTATTGTAAGCACCAGAATTTTCCACAAAAAAAAAAAAATCACACAACTGTAGTTACAGTCGCATGACTGTAGGTTCATAGCAGGTGTAGCAGCCCATATCGCGAGACAGAAAAAGAGAGAGAGATTTGAGGGGCATTAAATGCCTGTTTCAGCAGGAAAAGAAGGGGAGGAAGATCAGGAAAAGGACCAGAAAGAAAGGAGAGGAAAAACAGATAGACATTTGGGATTAAAGAGAGGAAGAAAAAGAAGAAAAAGAAAACCACCAAAGCACCATTTTCTTCTACTCTTTTCCTTTTAATTCTGGTGTTGTAAAGTTAAAATCAGCTAGAAATCATAGGTTAAAGCTTGACACATTCAATTCCAGACCCAAAACTCACCCAAATCCGTAACTCTTGGAGATCTTTGGACTTATTTTGGAACTTTGACACATAAGGAAAGAGGAGCCATTTAGAGCTAATTTAAGGTGTTTCCAGCGGTCAAATCGACGATGGATCAGTACTACAAAGGTAACTACACTTAAAGCCTTTTTTTGCTTTTCTTTCTGGGTGTTTTGGTTCATTTTCGTGCATAAAAATCCATATTTTTGGGCTACTGTTTCTGGGTAATAAGACCAGTCGCACGAATGTTCTTGTGGCTGTGAATGGTTGCACGACTGTAATTACAGTCGTGCCACCTTGGCTATAGTCGTACGACCGTTCTTGAATTCCCTCTGCTATTTTCTTTCATTTAAATAATTTTGGTGATTTTCTACAATTAGGTGGATTATAGTCGCACGACTGTAGTTATAGTCGCATGGCTGTAATCACAGCCGGGCGACTGCAATTTTTTGTCCAATAGCAAAAAATTCAGAAAATTCATAAAAAAAAAAATCACAAAGATCATAAAAATTCGAAAAATCAGAAAATCATCAAAAGTGAATTTTATTGTGTGCATTCACGACCTTAGATTTAATTTTTGAAATTATCACACTTAGAACAATGCAACAACGGAGATCCAAATCTCCCAAAAACCGACCCACCTCACATGCTAAATGAAAGTAAACTGGAAAAAGAAAACGTTTTGAAAATGTATTTCCTTATAAAACAAATACATGGCCGTTTCAAAACCGTTTTCCAGGTCTAGTCAGGCGAACTAGCCGAGTTCACCCGACTATCCCCCTAAATGCATGTCCCTAATCTCTAATTTTCCAATTCTGTCCTGCTTGAGTCTTATTTGTGGTGTGCTATAAATTGTGCTAACTATCTGTTTTGCAGCTTTTAGTTTCTTTTTATTTTCATTTTTAATGTAATTAATAGTTTGATTCGTGTATTTTAGGCGATTATAATTTTCTAGACCATCGTGTATGTCAGGCTCTTGTAATGTGAGGATGAAAGTTTTTATTTTTGTTCGATTGGGTTGTAGTAACTTATTTATTCATTGCGTTATTTTTATTCGTGTGTACACTGTATGGTTTAATTTAATAAAAATCCACCTTAGAAATTTAAAATATCATCAATGAACACCGGCCAAATTTATTTTGATTAGACATGAAATAAGGGACTTGTTCGAACATAGATCTCTGGAAAGTGTAGCAGCCTTCGTCTGGTTCAGCTACACTATAATTTCCCGGTTGAGCTGAGCCGGGTGGCGACTCTTACACTTTCTATCGAGACTTAGGTCTCGGTTCTTTTATGAAGCAATTTAATTTTCCAAAATCGAATTTCCATCCCAAAAACCCCCGCGAGGGAGGGTTGCCCGATATCGTGGCTCCCTTCTGAGAGGTTAAAAACATCGTTCGCTCACAGTGGCGACTCTGCTGGGGATTTCTTACAAAAGTTTTCTTAAAACTTAAAAGAATTTGACAAGCCTTGAAAAGTGTCTAATCAAAATAAGGTAGATGATTCTTGCATGGTATTTTATCTTGCATTTTAGTTAGACATACTTACATTAGGTTAAGTATCCAATTTTGATCCCGGTGAATTGTTGAAGTGTCGCTTATGTTCCTCATGGTCTTTGGGGCACGGATACGAAACAGCACCTATAGACTCGTACGAACCCCTTCATTCGGACCCTTGAGTGGGGAGAAGTGAGGAGTATATTTTGCTATGGGGACCTTGATTTTATCCCGACTTGGACCGAACTCATTTAGGCAACCTTAGTTGGATTCCTTTAGGATACTGAAATAAATTGCATGAATGTTACAAATTACACCTTCATCATCCCCGGTTGGTGATCGAAGTGAACCCCCCTAAGACTTGGTTAGGATTTTCTTAAAAGTTGACCACGATTGGTGGAATAAGGTTAGAGGAATACGCTTCACATGCTATGTGCTACGTGTTTCTCATTCTCTCATGACATACCATCATCGACATTTTTCATGAACATAACATGTTACACGCAAAGCATTTGTGTGATACTAACTTACATCTTTTGTGCATCAACTTACATTTTATTTTTATGTGTGACGACATTAAATCATCTGTGTGATATTCATACTAACCATTTCTTTTGCAGCCATGACATTATATTTGTGTGTTAACATTGTCAGGAAGCATACATGACATCATCACATATGTCATGCATCCTAACCACGTTTTTGTGCAGCCATTTGCATTTTTGTGTGACATAAGCATTCATATCATCTCATCTCTTTTAATTAAGAACGTTCTAAGGATGCCCATCACGATCATTTCATTTCATAATATATCGGGAGTCTCAAAACTGCCCATGTTTTGCTTGTGCACTGGATTGCACTCGGCCATTTCACTATACCATTTCATTCAATATAAGACCACAATGGTCCTAGATTTATTCCATGTGAAGGTTTACACGATGTCTTTACATGGCATCATACTCATTCATCTTAGGGGTTATGGTAATGCCGAAATCTTGCTTGTGCATTATGGTTCACATCGGACCATTTCATAACATTGTGAAACCATTCAAGGTACTTCCCGAGTGCTGGATTAGTACACATATAGGGGTATTTCATAATATTATCAAATCATACAAGGTGTTCCACGAACACCGAACCTCTGTCCGTGTTCCGAGTTACATGTGACTTTTCTATAACATCATCTTATATCACATACCTTAAAAGCATCAGAACTCTGTCTGCAGGTCGGCCCCCATATGACCATTTCACTTCATTTCATAGACCTACAAAGCATTGAACTTTGTCTGTGTGTTGGTACACACGCGACCATTTCATGACATCCACTGGGTGCCCTAAAAGTGCCAAACCCCTATCCATGTGATGGTTCACATGCAACGTTCTTACATTATCATTCGCATGGCATTGGGTATTCTTGGAACGTCCAAGATGAAAAGAATAAAAAAAAGGAAGTCATCCTCATTATCTCACGAAGTATGTCTCACTTCTCCATAGGCGCCGAAAACCTCATCTCATGCACTGAGTCATCTAGGTGTTCCAAGAACGCCAGAAATTTCATCATACCCTTTAGGCATTCCGTAATCATTGGAAACCCATTTCATGCATTGATGTTCCATGAACGTCAGAAAATTTCATATCATATCATAGCATGAAAACCCGAGATGCTCCCCGAGCGCCGGAACCTCACCCATATACCGCGCACATAGATGTAACCAAGCTCTCGTATAAGATCCACTCTATACGTCAATCCAGTTCTCGTATAAGATCCGCTCTATATGTTGATCCAAAGCCATATAAGATCTGCTCTATACGTCAGTCTAGTTCTTATATAAGATCTGCTCTATACATCAAGCCAACCCTCGTATAGGATCTGCTCCATACGTATAAGCACTCCGCGAGTATCATCTTGCTTTGATCCGTGGACACCTTGCGTGTCATTTTATCCATGTGGCGTATATTTATATGCCATGCCTTACTTTAACATATAGCCTCGTCAACAACATTCATTGCATTTGCACATTTCCATTCTTGACTTTGTATACACTTAGTTGGCTTGTAATTGTATAACATGACATGGCATCGCATGACATCACCATTCATACATGCATGCATTACATCACGAATTTATGCCTACATCATCCTTGATTTGGTATTCTTCATGCGCATATGGCTGTCAATGCTAACAAGTGTTCCCATCAGGGGGAAAAAGGGAAGAATTCCGAGAGTGGCCAGCCTAATGAACTTCAACACCATAACGGATGTCGTGGATGATTATGTTGCTTCATCATGGTTTCAAAAGGAAGTTAGGGAGGAAGCGGCAACAATGTTAAAGGAAATGCTAGGGGATGATTTTAATAGAGTAGAGAGACTAACGGTAAGGTACACTGAGTTGGAAGCACAGGTGGCGGAACTCGAAATAAAAATAAAAGGGTTAACCGATGAAGTGGAACTGAAGGCGTCTCCCAAGGCCAATGTTGACCCTGTTCTGTGACACACCCGGAATCCACCTCCCAAGGGTAACGGACAAGGCATATCCCCTTGGCCTAGCTTGTTGAGCAGACTATTTACTAGGTGTAGAAAGGAGGGACTGCTGCAGAGCGCAAAGCCATATATGGAACCAATGCCAGATCAAAAGAACAACTTCTACAGTTATCATATAATGACGGGCCACCGGACCAACGAATGCTTTGCCTTAAGAAAGGAGATCCAAAAGCTAGTTGACAAAGGAAAGTTAAAAGTCCCATCTACCATTGATAAGCTACTAGGGGCATTTAGGGAGACTAGTAAGGAAATTCCTCAAACTTCTCAGGGAGATGACTATGATGAAGAGCTATAAGGTTTGATCTGATAAGAATAAGGCACTAGAACCAAGACGACAACTGTTCGGAGCATAGTCAACTATAAAGTCAATACCCTTGGAGGCTCCTTCCTTGTAGGCGACTCATTTTGTTTGTAAGGTGTATCAAACTCATTTTGAATGCAATACGTCTTGATATTTTCTTACTTATATGGTGATTGCATGTCCATGGCATTATGCATGCATTTGATCATCTGAAACGACATATCCAGTACGTATAATATTGAAATGCATGATATCAGTCTGAATACTATAGGGAACCTGAAAGTGAACCTGGTCCTGATCGAACTCTCTCTTGAAAAGTAAGCTTGTGAGATAAATAAATGACATAATGGTATCACCTCTGTCGAGCCATTCACCAACCCAGATTAGCTGTCCTTACAAGTCACAACCTAAAGTGCTATTGGCCTTGCCCTTAGAGTTTCAAGTTAAGCAACACGCATAAAACCTGAACCATTCCAAGTCTAAGGCTATTGCTAAAATTCAGAGCCAAATTTCAAAACCAAACCCCAAGCCTAATTCCATGCCCAAGAAAGTACCTTACACCAAAACTCCGAAGCTAAAATTCCAAACTCATTGAGATCATCAACCCATAAGAAATTCAAATGACCTTCATCGCCCATCATGTGGTAAAACTCTGAAGTAGTTTTTGGTTGTAGTGTATGCATAATCTTGTTTGTATGACATTCATGTGCACATGACATTACGCATGCATTGTTCATCGAAAAGATGTATTAAACATACATGACATGCACGAATTTGAATGCAGCAGGAAAACCAAAAGGTGGCTGTGACTCGGATTTAGTTCGTTAAAAAAAAAATCGGTGTAGACAGAAAAGCCCTTCTCTCTCACACATGGCTGCTACAGCTAACACTGGAATGTCTCACCATCCCAATTTCCATCACTATCAGGTTTTTGCACCCTTCCTGTGAAAGATCTGAACTTTCCTATTTTCAAACAACCTGTGAAGAATTTGGGCCTTCCTGTTTCCAAACCCAAAGCACTTCTTTTCTCAACCTTTATCCATACTTTCAACACCCCTTTCTCTTCCGTTTACATATAAGGCACGAACACTTATTCGATGAACTACCCTTTCATCTCCCCTCTTAAACTGATCCTGTGAAACCTTATTTCCTACCACCAATGGCTTCTAACAAGAAATTGAACCCTAATGCTACCCCATATCTCATTTTTTCTCATGTCATCTCATCACCAGAAAGGTGACGGAGCGATTGGTCATGGCATTGTTTCGATCAGTTTTCATTTATCATTAACCTATACCAAATTGGGAATACTTGTTTATCCCGTGAAACTCCTATTCAATGCAAACCCCAGACTAATTGTTTTGTACCTTTGGACTGCGGGAAGGGTTTTCATTCCATGGTAAAGAGAGAAGATTTGAATATAAGTCTGCTTCAAGTGAGCTGGATAAGGAGTAGCAGAAGTTGCCCGAGAACTTGACTGTTGAAGGGGCAAAGCTGAATAAGGAAAAAGATTAAAGATTAAAGTCAACTTCGATTGGAAGACAATCCTGACGATCAGAAATATACCCAATTTCTTATGCCTTCCTATTGCTTTCAAAAACAAAGTGAATAAAGGGTATGCATTTGTAAATTTCACAAATCCAAAAGCTGTATGCATGTTCCAACGAGCAGTTCACAATGAGAGATGGCCACTTTTCTTGTTTAGCAAGAGCTGCACTATAGTCGATGCTAGACTTCAGAGCAAAGAGGAGCTGGTAAGACATTTTCAGAGGTCAATATTTAGTGTGAAAGGGATGATCGTTTACCAACATTGTTCATTCCATCAAGGGATGGTATAAGGGGTTCAGTTGAGCAAAAGGTGATAAGGAGAAGGCGGAGATTGACACATAGTCCTTTTTAGGCTGGGAGAAACCCTAGTGGTGCATTCATGAACTTCATCAATAGTATTGGAGTAACCAGGTTTTGCAAAGCTTTCAACAATCATGAATGGGAGGACTTGCAAGGCCCGCTGTGCTAATAGTCAGGGGAAAGTTGCATTTACTAACCATTTCAAGAACTCAGTCTTCGGCTGTAACAAAAGTGACTACTTACCAGTGATTCTTTCACCTTCGAAAGATGGTGTGATTTGCTATAGGATCATTGTGAGCGGCAGGCATGAGGAAACTAAAATCAACTCAAATCATTCTGAATCAGGCCATACTCTGAAGGACTAAAAGCTGTATCCATCTTTGGGAATTATGCGCGAATTGGAATCTAGGGTGAATTGCAAACATGTATATAGGTTCAAGCTCTTGAAGAATCCAGTGGTTAATCAGTTGACTTCATTCAGTGTTCGGTTGTGCACTTTGATGACTTACTTTTAACATGTATTCGTTGTAATAAAATAAAATAAAATAAAATAAAATAAAATCTCTTCAATGTGGAAAACCGAAAGGACATGTTGGTAATTTGAAGGGGCATCAATCAAAACCAGAGCCATCGAGTGGATTTTCGTAATTCATTCATGTTCATTATGTCATAGATGTTTCATATTCTATTTTGATGCTCAATATGCATTCGTCATGTTATTGCATGTCAATGTCCATATACAGATTGCAGCATGCAGCGTACTAGATCTGAAAAAGTGTTTTACGTCTCAAATACAAATCTTTAATATTAGGGACAGGTAAAGGCCAAACCATTGGATTTCATTGACAACAATATTCTCACAATGTCTGATGAACATATCAAGGTACACTTTCCAATCCTAGGACAAGCCAGTGCAAGGAGATCAACTCGGACAGAGTGTTCACGCAAAATTTTTGGGCCATTCATTCCTAAAATCAAAAAGAGAAAATTTCCGACACGGTAAACCGAGAGGATGTGTTGGTAATAAGAAGAGGGTGATGGTCATAGAAAGAGTCACCTCTGATCTTCCTATTGTATTCGTTCTGATGTCATTATGGAAATATTATACATGCTTGGATTTCTATGTAGATATTCATCTTGCATGCATCGTGCCATTACCTATAAACACCCATCGGTAGGACATTGCATCCAAGACCATGCTGAAGAAAACAGAATTTATGCCATAAACAACAACATCTGACCAGAGTGTCACGTATGAGAATGCAATACAGAGTACAAGATCCAGTTCTTATCCTCCTTCTCAGACAAATAGTCCATTCCTTGGCGAAGTGGATAGCAAAGTCTGTGGTATCGATATGCCAAGCCCGCTAGGACTTTGGGACGTGTCGCGGATAAAATAAAAGGATATCCAAGAGACACAACTTCTCTAGCAACCAGCCTTATGTAATAGTTAGTTGATTAGAGAGGTCTGGAGAGTACTTGATTGAGCAAGCGCTACATGGAAACATGCTCCAAGCCGGGAAGAAACATCAGTCGGTTTCAATTTAGCAGATAGAACGAACAGAACTCAGAGAGATCAGAAGCTCATGAGGTAAACCCCCATGGGCGAAACACTATTAACCATCTGGATCGCCACAGAGGATCATCGCAAGCTACGAATCCCACCCTCAGCCTCACGCAGATACTAAGAACATTAGCATAAACATCATGTCACATACATACATTCAAAACATATACATATTCATGCATACATGTATCACAACCGATCTAGGTACAGGTACCCATCACCACCATTGGGCTATCCCGGATCGAGATCGCCCTCAAAGCAGAAATAGTCCAACACTGGGGCATTCATCGGGTCCCAAGATATGAGTTAAAGCTGCGCAAGCCTAAACCTCAGCATCTCCGGTATCCAGGGACAAAGCAATCAAGCAGTATTTATTCTTAATCGAAGGGGCAAAAATTTTTGTTCCCAAAATTATCGATCAAGGAATAAATACTCATTCTCGACCCGATCTCAAAACTATCACTCTTGGAGCCAACCTCATTCAATTCAAGCAAGATTTTTGGAATCCTTGAATCCAACTCAATTCAGGCAAGGCCGCCGTTTCATATAGACATTGAATCAGGTCCCTGAACCAAGAACTCAACTCAGTTCGTCGCCTCGGATATAGATAGATCTGGCATAGGCTCATCTCATCCACTCAGCCTCAGATACAGATAGATCCGGCACAGGCTTAGCTCATCCACTCAGCCTCGGATACAGATAAATCCGGTACAGGTTCATTCCATCATCACTTCAAATCAGCAGATCCACCTCGGGTAACATGAACCCGGTGTCAGGTCCATATCGGCTTCACTCCAAATCAGCAGATCCACCTTGGGTAGCATAAACGCGATGTTTGGTCCAAATCGGCTTCACTCCAAATCAGCAGATCCACCTCGGGTAACATAAATCCGGTGTCAGGTCCAGATCGGCTTCACTCTAAATCAGCATATCCACCTCGGGTAACATAAACCCGGTGTCAGGTCCAGATCGGCTTCACTCCAAATCAGCAGATCCACCTAGGGTAACATAAACCTGGTGTTAGGTCCCCAAATCAGCAGATCCGCCTCAGACATATGTAAATCCGGTATCGGCCCATATCGGCTTCACCTCAAAATCTCAGCAGATTCGCCTCGGATAACATAAACCCGGTATCGGCTTATTTCATCATCAACCTCGCCTCGGGTAACATAAACCCGGTATCGGCTTATTTCATCATCAACCTCGCCTCGGGTAACATAAACCCGGTATCGGCTTATTTCATCATCAACCTCGCCTCTGGTAACATAAATACGGTATCGGCTTATTTCATCATCAACCTCGCCTCGGGTAATATAAACCTGGTATCAGCTTATTTTACCATCAACCTCGCCTCGGGTAACATAAACCCGGTATCGGCTTATTTCACCATCAACCTTGCCTCGGGTAACATAAACCCGGTATCGGCTTATGTCAAATTCATCATTTTAGAACTCAGTTGATCCGCCTCGGATATGTGTAAATTCGGTATCGGCCCAAATCGGCCTCATTTCAGAACTCAGTAGATCCGCCTCGGACACATGTAAATCCGGTATCGGCTTATGTCACCCAATCAGCTCAGATCATAGTCTCAACAAGGCCTCGATAAGTCAGGTATGTCTTTCTTCCTATTGCGTTTACGGTGCTTCAATTCGCGTCCTCAAATTCCCCTCAGGTAAGCTAAACCTGGTATCGGGTATCGAATTTGATCACGCGAGGGTAGCTGTAAGCACCGGAATTTTCCACGAAAAAAAAATCAACGACTATAGTTACAGTCATGCGACTGTAGGTTCGTAGCAGGTGCAGCAGCCAATACCGCGAGATAGAAAAAGAGAGAGAGATTTGAGGGGCATTAAATGCCCGTTTCAGTAGGAAAAGAAGGGGAGGAAGATCAGGAAGAGGACCAGAAAGAAAGGAGAGGAAAAACAGATAGACATTTGGGATTGAAGAGAGGAAGAAAAAGAAGAAAAAGAAACCCACCAAAAGCACCATTTTCTTCTACTCTTTTCCTTTTAATTCTGGTGTTGTAAAGTTAAAATCAGCTAGA
Source organism: Euphorbia tirucalli (assembly GCA_039660915.1). Lineage (NCBI taxonomy): Eukaryota > Viridiplantae > Streptophyta > Magnoliopsida > Malpighiales > Euphorbiaceae > Euphorbia > Euphorbia tirucalli. Next base: position 49,394,853 of record CM077636.1, read on the forward strand.
AATCATACGTTAAAGCTTGACACATTCAATTCTAGACCCAAAACTCACCCAAATCTGTAACTCTTGGAGATCTTTGGACTTATTTTGGAACTTTGACACATAAGGAAAGAGGAGCCATTTGGAGCTAACTTAAGGCGTTTCCAGCGGTCAAATCGACGGTGGATCAGCTTTACAAAGGTAACTATACTTAAAGCCTTTGTTTTGCTTTGCTTTCTGGGTGTTTTGGTTCATTTTCGTGCATAAAAATCCATATTTTCGGGCTGCTGTTTCTGGGTAATAAGAACAGTTGCACGACTGTTCTTATGGCTGTGAACGGTCGCAAGATTGTAATTACAGTCGTGCCACCTTGGCTATAGTCGTACGATTGCTCTTGAATTCCCTCTGCTATTTTCTTTCATTTAAATAATTTTGGCGATTTTCTGCAATTGGATGGATTACAATCACATGACTATAATTACAGTCTTACGACTGTAATTATAGTCACATGGCTGTAATCACAGCCGGGCGACTGTAATTTTTTGTTCAGTAGCAGAAAATCCAGAAAAAAAATCTGAAAAATTCAAAAAATCAAAAAATCATCAAAAGTGAATTTTGTTGTGTGCATTCACGACCTTAGATTTAATTTTTGAAATTATTGCACTTAGAACAATGCAACGACGGAGACCCAAATCTTCCGAAAACCGACCCACCTCACATGCTAAATTAAAGTAAACCGGAAAAAGAAAATGTTTTCAAAATGTATTTCCTCATAAAACAAATACAGGGACATTACAAAACCGTTTTCCAGGTCTAGTCGGGTGAACTAGCCGAGTTCACCTGACTATCCCCCTAAATGCATGTCCACAATCTCTAATTTCCCAATTTTTTCCTACTTGAGTCCAATTTGTGGTGTGCTATAAATTGTGCTAACTGTCTGTTTTGCAGCTTTTAGTTTCTTTTTATTTTCATTTTTAATGTAATTAATAGTTTGATTCGTGTATTTTAGGCGATTGTAATTTTCTAGACCATCGTGTATTTCAGGCGCTTGTAATGTGAGTACGAGAGTTTTTATTTTATTCTATTGGATTGTAATAACTTATTTATTCACTGCGTTATTTTTATTCGTGTGTACGCTGTATGGTTTAATTTAATAAAAATCCACCTTATAAATTTAAAATATCATCAATAAACATTGGCTGAATTTATTTTGATTAGACATGAAATAAGGGACTTTTTCGAACCTAGATCTTTGGAAAGTGTAGCAACCTTCGTCTGGTTCAGCTACATTGTAATTTCCCGGTTGAGCTGAGCTGGGTGGCGATTCTTACACTCTTTATCGAGACTTAGGTCTCGATTCTTTTATGAAGCAATTTAATTTTCCAAAATCGAATTTCCATCCCAAAAACCCTAGTGAGGAAGGGTTGCCTGATATTGTAGCTCCCTTCCGAGAGGTTAGAAACATCGTCCGCTCACAGATATCATAGGAGTTTTACTTGAAGTGATGAAGCATAGCCTGCATATAAATCCCGCCACCAAGCATGTGGCTTAGAAGAAGAGAAAGCATGCACCTAAGAGGCAAAAAGCAATCGAAGCAGAAATTAGAAAACTAATAGAAGCAGGACATATCCGTAAAGTATTGTACCCCGAATGGCTTGCCAATGTGGTTTTGGTAAAAAAGCCGGGTGGAGCATGAAGGATGTGCATGGATTTCACTGATCTAAACAAGGCTTACCCAAAAGATAGCTACCCGCTACCGAGTATTGACCAGCTAGTAGATTCAACTGCAGGATCTGCAATATACTTCTTCTTGGATGCAAAATTGGATGCAGTTAGCTTTCTTATTACATTTTAATTTGACTATATATAAGGAGGTGTTTGATTCGCTAAAAAATTACATTGGAATGGGAATGGGACTAATTTATTCCGATTGTCATTGTTTGTCTACAAGGAATAAGTTGTGGAATGGGAATGTGATTCCCAAAAGTTAGGGAATGAGTGATTCCCATCTCATCCTTTGTTAATCAATTTTGATTTCTGCTTGGAATCAAAATTAAAACACGTTATTTTGAGAAGAGAATAAACTTCCACCTCTACCACATTCTTCCCATATTATACTGTCTCTTTCTATTTATAAAAACTCTTGGAAGGTTTCGTGTCTCGATTATAAGCTGTAATGTATAGAAAAATTAATTTCGAAAATTTTAACTTCGCTACCTACACCAAAGTAAAAACGTCAGCAGCTAAAAAATTTTTTGAATTCTTAATCGGTGAAATCATCTTCACGAGAATAAGTTGACATATGTAGCCATTTGTTTTTATAGATGTGGGTTTCTCTTTGTTAATTTATTATGAATATATGTAATTTTGATAATGCTTTACATGTGAATAATCTGATAAATGTTACATTGTGATTTGACCATATCTTTATCACCTCTTTATTGTTCTGGTACCATTTTCGTTTTAAACCTTTGGTTTCATTATTCCCTTTTGATGGGTTCAACTGTTTTTAATGGAAAACACTTGAGAGAAAACAAGAAAAATAAAAAGAGATTGAAATTTGCAAACTTAAGCTTGCTAATTACAGAGAGTGATGTTAACTATTGTTGTTACTAAATTATCATTTTTGATGTTATTTATTATTATTCTTGTTTATTGTTTCATTATGTAAAAATCAATTGGTAAAAAAATCCGTATAAATGAGTTATGAAAACAAATAACAAAAGATTACTGCAAAAAATGAAAGACATAAAAAAATAATATTTGAGCGAAATCTAATGAAATTTTGATTAGGGTTGGAAGGTTTAAAAAATTTTATTGATATTTAATTGAAAAGATTATGATTCCGATTATTAGAAAAACCAAATAGTTTTAAAGGGAATCAGATTCCGATTCCGGATTAAACCAAACAGAAGACATAAATAGCCATTCCAATTCTGATTCCGTCCCACTCCGATTCCGATTCCGATTCCGATTCCAAAGTTTGAACCAAACGCCCCCTAAGTTTTTTCTTTGAAAAAAAAGTAATTAATATTTAATAATTCTTTTCACGTATGTCATGTTGATTATTAGTATAATAATAAAGGTATAATTACAAAAATAAATCTTGTGGTTTCATTTATTTATGATTGGCATCTGTGGTTTCAAATGTTGTAAACTGAGATTTATGGTTTCGCTATATTAACAAAAATAGTCGATGGTCCAATACACATCTCCTAAAATCTCTTTTATTCTTCGAATTTTGACATCAAATTGTGCACGTTGGTCAATAAAAACGCAACACGTCTTATGGTAAAGCTTGAAAATTTTTGGAAATCACATATATTTTTTAATTAACAATAAAAAAAATTGGAAATAATCACAAAAAGGTGGAAAAATGGCCGAAAAATTTGTATTCCTACTTCCCAGAAGAGAGAGTTGTACAGTTGTAGGTTTCAGAAGAGTGGGTAATTTAAAATGGAAGATGATAAGCTCGGTATTATATGTAGATTACCAACTATAATTTAGCAGTTGTAGGTCAAATCATAAGTTGTTGGACTTAATTCTGCTAGAGTAGCCTGAAGTAGATTAAATGCGGTGTATGCTTCGGGTTCCCGGGCCCAAATAAGAGAATTGAGGCATCGTTTACATAGTTTAAAACATGTGAATGAATATATTGATGAGTATATGAAAAAGGCTAAATCAATTTGGGACCAATTAATGTCCTTGGGTTATGAAGTACGGGAGGATGATTTTATTGAATTTATTTTGAATGGTTTAGATGCTATTTTCCATGATTTTTGTCGCTCTCTTGAGATTCGTATGGATGAAATTAGATACGATGATTTGTATGGTTTGTTACTCGTTTGGCAACCTAATAAAATGTAAAGTGACATAATCCAGTATATACGGTTTAATTGTGTATATATAAAGAGGGCAATAATTGTCCAAGAGTGTTTGATGGTGATTCATACCGGATAGTTTGACTTTATGGTCCACTCCATAAAGAAAGGAAAAAGAAGTCCTTTCTAAAAACCAAAAAATTGTACATTTGTCTTAATCTTATATTTCAAGCCCTACAACCAGCGTGATGATGCAGCTAGAGTTGAGTGGTACGATTTTACTCATGCCATCAAATCATGGTGGCTGTGCCAGACCACTTTCCCTTTAGTTAGGGCGAGTTTGAAATTACTGTTAATGAAAGTACTGTCGGGAAAAACTAGATTTCATTGTTTTTTTTTAAAGTGGGTTTAAGTATTTTTCCAGTATTTTTCTGAATATAATATGATTTTTACCAATTGTATATTTGAGGCTGCTTTCTGCAGCTCTAAAAGCAGCTTTCAACCAGAGTAAGATTCTACATGCTTTAGCTGAAAGCTGCTTTCGGGACTGAGAAAAACAGTCCCAAATTGGCTTTTAATCAGCAAGACTAAATAGATGAACAAAAAAAGAAAAAAAAAATTTGTACGAAGAATTTCATTGTTACTGTTTTTTATACGTGGATATGGCATTTTCATTTTTTTTTCATTATATATATATATATATATATATATATATATATATATATATATATTTTCATATTTGATCTTATTTATATTAAGTGAGAGGTTTGGTATCAATGAAACTATTAAATAAGTAAGTCATGGTTATAAGAAATAATAATAAAAACTATAATTAAATTTTATTTATCAGTTTAAACTTTTGGATCAAATGGTTCCATAACATGGTATCAGAATCTCTTAGATTGAGAGGTCGATGATTTCAATCCTGACAGCTCCATTTACTGATTAAATATCAACACACAGTAAAAATGGGTTTGTATTGAATGTACTTTAAATCCAATGAGCATTTGGATACCGAGAGAGTTTGAGAGATAATAAAAAGACTAGAAGCAGTAATTCCCACTAGCTTACAAACAAATTCAATGTGATTTTGAAAGGAGAAAATCGCGAAAGATTTATAATATTCAATACAAAATTATAAAATTATAAATCGCTCACCAAAAAAACGTGGTAATTGTGTATATATAAAGAGGGCAATAGTTGTCCAAAGAGTGTGGGCATTAATTAGTTGTAATTAATGGCAGCAAGTATGAGAATTGCAGGTTCAACGAGTGTGGTGGAAAATTGCTTTTGTTTCCCCATATCCTCGAAATCTCGTCTAAATTTAACTAGTAATTTCATGAACCCCTTTTTATTTTCCCCTAATTTGCGGAACAGAAGAAAAAAAAGGATACCAACTACACCCAAAGCAGCTCTAGTTTTTTATAGTAATCCCATGGAATCTGTTGCAGAGAATCCAGTGAAACTCAAGATGACTGCTGAGATTACCATCAGAAAAATTGAGCAGATCAAATACATGGAGATGGTGCTTAATCATTGGTCAGATAACATTTCTACTGACCCTACCCAAAGTGGTGTCGTTTTGCAGCTTATTAGCTCCCATATTGATCCAAGTAATGATTATACTTTTATATATACTTTTTCCTCAATGGAATACTTTCATGCATGTTTTTTCATCTCTAATTAGGATCTTAAATGTTATTTGTGATAAGGAAGATTGCACCGCGCTTCAAGTTTTTTTATCCTACTCTTAATAAGGTGCCACTTGTATATGTTTATTTTTTAACAACAATTATTTTCCATATAGTGATTTTCATTAATTAATTGAGTTTATTGGAGTAAAATTATCATAAACTTGTCATTGATCACACAATTGATGAATTTGGTCTCAATTGTTTGATTAAGGGACCATGCAAGTATGGCTCAGTAGTGAAGCGAATTTACAGTGGTCAAAGAACATGAAAACTGAAGCCAAACAAGTAACTAAATACAAGGTTGAATTCAATGTGGATTCAAACTTTGGGGTACCAGGTGCCATTTTGGTCTCAAATAAGTATCATAAGGAGTTTTATTTGGAAAACGTCATCGTTGAAGGAGTTGTTCACTTTGCCTGCAATTCTTGGATTCAACCACAAAACAATCATCCACATAGCAGAATCTTTTTCATTGACAACGTTAAATTTTCACTTTAATTCTTTTTTTTTTTTTTCTTTAAACTACTATTATGTTTTATGCAATGGTGTAATATACAGTTTCAAAGAGAGCCAAATCATAAATTTTCCATATATATCAAAAGAGAGATATCTTTAGGAGCATGATTTAGTTAAATACTAAAATCAAGATCTTTACAATTACATATAAAATCGGAATTCTTTAGACCAAGTACTCGAAGGCTGACAATTCCATTTATTAATACAATTTCAATACATGATAGGTTGAATTGTACACACCGTGAAAAATTGTGTCATATATATGGAATATTTATATTTATCAATTACTTTTAATAATGATTGTAAGTTTTGTGAGATTGAATCTGCAGGCGTATTTACCAAGTGAGACACCATTAGGGTTAAAAGAGCTTAGAGAAATGGAGCTAGAGCAATTAAGAGGAGATGGAAAAGGAACCAGAAAACTGGGGGATAGAGTATATGACTATGACGTGTACAATGATTTAGGAGATCCTGATAAAGGGTTGGAATATGCTAGGCCTACTTTAGGTGGTCAAAATCGCCCTTATCCAAGACGCTGCCGAACTGGTCGTCATCCTAATACTACAGGTCAGCTGATAGTTCATTCTGTTGAAATTGAGGCTAGAGGCTAGAGGCTAGAGGCTAGAGTAACCATGTGTTATAACTATAAACTTAAACTATTAAGGCGTGAAAAGAGTAGCATTAATTTGCATTAAAATATATCATATAATATAGGCACGTTTTGAATATTGAATTAATAAGGAAGTTATGAATGAAACAGATATGAACACAGAATCACCAGTGAAGGAAGAAATGACAACATATGTGCCAAGGGATGAAGCACTTGCAGATTCTAAAACCAAAGCTGTGGCTCAGGGAAAATTAAAAGGATTGATCAAAAATTTGATTCCAGGTTTCAGAAATGTTGTTTCAAACTCCTCTAATGATTCTATCAAGGAATTTTCTGATATTAATTTGCTCTACAAAAAGAGGTCTGCCTCAACCAATCATAATCCTTTCCCATCTCTCTTCACCAACATCACCAAGTCCATCAACGAAATTTACAAATTTGACCCTCCCAAGGGCATCTCTAGTAAGCACTAATCATTATTAATTTAACCATTTCTTTTTTTTTAATAGAAGGGGAGTTCTTTAATTAAGAACTAAAGATATATAAATTAAGTACAACAAAAAAAATAACGTCTTTTAAGGGCTGTACAATTTTTAAGGACACAGTAAATTAAATTGGATGTATGAGCTATATTTGTAGTTACGATATATTTGCATACGAAGTATTATTTAGATTCCTTTAGTTAACTTTGGAATCTTTTAATTTTAAAAAAAATTGTGTCACATGCGAATTAAGGGATACTACAGTTCATTTTAGAAAAAGTTGTCGGGTATGAGTCTAATACTATTAAAACAGAAAGATATGGATTCAATGTGTTGAAAAAATTGATTAGGGAACCAATTACAAAATCTATAAAAATTTAGAGGCTCAAGATATGCTTTGCCTAGTTATTGTGAATGACGTGCTCTCATTGACAGTAACACGCATGATTTTATTTTTTTAATGATGTTTTCTGTGTATTAAAAAACTGACTAGGAAAATGATATGTAGTATTATTTAATTTCACAATCTTTTTTTTGAACATAATTCTAACATGCGAGAATAGGAAACGAATTTTAAATTAAAAATATATGTTAGATCAATGTTTTGACCAAAACTAATTTGATTAAATTTCGGAAATAAAATTAAAATAAAAGTTAAAAGTGGATTATGATTGTAATTAAAAATTTTGATTCCTACTTCACTGCGAAAGGTATAATCGAGTCCTACTTCACTCCTGAAAGATACTGCATGGAGATTACTCAATCTGCCTATCAAGATTGGTGGCGTTTCGACTTGGAGGGCCTCCCTGCTGATCTTATTCGAAGGTAATTACTAATATAACAAATTTAACACAATTCTGGATTAGTCGACATTGCTTTTTTACCAATCCTCATAGACTTTGTTATGATGTGGTTCATTACAGAGGAATGGCAGAACCGGATCCAACCCAGGAATATGGACTGAGATTACTAATTGAGGACTACCCTTATGCAAATGACGGGCTACTCATATGGTCTGCAATTGAGAAACTAGTCAGGACATACGTGAAATATTACTATCCTGATCCAAGTGTAGTTCAATTCGATAATGAACTTCAGGCCTTTTACAACGAATTCATCAATGTCGGCCATGCTGACATCTCTCAAGCTCATTGGTGGCCGCAACTCTCGACTCCAGATGAACTCATATCCCTTCTCACCACCATTTTATGGACTGTAACAGCTAAACACGCGGCACTGAATTTCGGGCAATATCACTACGGTGGATACATACCAGTTAGGCCGCCATTTATGCGTAGATTAGTGCCTAAGGAGGGGGATGTTAATTATCCGAAATTTCTGGTAGATCCACAGGGATATTTCTTGTCTGCATTGCCAAGTTTGCCTCAAAGCACATATTTTATGTCTGTACTTGATATACTCTCCACACACTCTAGTGTAGAGGAATACATTGGCGATAGGAAAGACCTTTCCACATGGTCAGCTGACACAGAGATTCTTGAGGCTTTTTACAGTTTTTCAATGGAGATAAAAAAGATTGAGAAAGAGATTGAGAGGAGGAATTCTGATCCTAAGCTGAGGAATAGATGCGGTCCTGGAATTTCACCTTATGAATCTCTAATGCCAAGCTCTGGTCCTGGTGTTACTGGGAGAGGCGTTCCTAATAGTATATCAATGTGATTGTAAGAGGAAGAATACACCTAAAAAGCTATCAAGAAAGAAGAATTTGGTTTTTTTTTTTTTTTTTCCAAGTTAATTGCATAAGAGACCTATATTTTTAATATGTAAATAAAATAAGAATTCAACGGTACTCATATTTGCTTGTTGAATTTGCTGACGTGTGATAGACCTAAAGATAAGGATATATAAATAATGGTAATTTTGTTTTGAGGATGTGGTAACGTTGAATGGCTGCATCTAGATTGGACTTAGGATTTTATATCAAAGCCCAAATCCATACCTAAAAACAAATATTAGGTGGGCCAGGACGTTTGGATGACAATTATATTGCTTCATGGCTGAGCATTTATTGTATTTAAATTTGTTTATTTGTTTGTGATTAACGAAGTCCACTTGGTGGACATGTTCAATTGGTGGTATTCAGGTCTGCATAATTGATCAGCTATATGCAGCTCCTTCAAATTTAGCATAATTTCTGATTCTTTTGTTGATTTGTCTAGAAAATTGGGTTTAGTACTAAAAGTTTCAATTGAGAGAAGTTAATCAAACATAAATAGTAGTAACAAATTCGGGTTAATCATTGTTAGATGAGCACAAAATGCGTTAGTTTTTTTTTTTTTTTTTTTTTTTTTTTTTAGATGCACCTATGTAGCAATTTATAGTTATCATTTGTGAGAAATAAATAAAAGGCTCTCAACAATCTCCAGATGAAAGTTGCTTAAATTTTGAAATTAGACTTACCAAGTTCTGAGTACATATCAAGAGCTATACATTATACGTACAACAATTTGACAAGCATCGGAACACCCTTGGAATACGGCAGTACAATAAAATTAGAAAACATGGAATGTAGCTCCCATGGCTTACTGTAGCATTCCGGAGTCGGCTTTCTACACTTGAATAAAACTTGCAAGCATCTCATATACAAAATGCAAAGAAATAAAGTGTTAATATTTTCCCATGTCGGATTCTACTTATCACAACATTCTTGTTCCCATTTCTAATCGCCTATGCTTTTTAAATGTAAGCTTATATTGTTTCAATGTAGGACAAACTACAACACTCTATAACCTTCAAGATTTTTATTATACAAAAAAAAAAAAAAAAGAATAGTAAGATTACTGTGAGCGTACGACGCGTTTTCGATGGGACGCGAGACTCCCTTTCGGAAGGGGCGCCTCGATCTCGGGCGGGGCCCTCCCTCGCGTGGGGTTTTTGGATTAGAAATTCGTTTTTAGAAAATCGGATTGTTTTGTAAAAGAATCGAGATCTAAATCTCGACAAAAAGTATAGGAGTCGCCACCCGGCTCACCTCGACCGGGAAATTACAATGTAGCTGAACCAAAGCGGGAACTACTACACTTTTCAGAGATCTAGGTTCGGACAAGTCCCTTATTTCATGTCTAATCAAAATAAAATGGCCAATGTTCTATAATGACACTTTAAATTGCTAAAATTGATTTTATTGGATAATAACATACGGCGCGCATACATAATAATACAAAATAAAAGTAGAAGAATAAATATATAAAAGGTTTACAACCCAATTGAATGAAAAATAAAACTCTCGGCCTCACAATACAAGCGCCTAAAATACACGAGAATCTAGGAAAAATTACAATCGCCTAAAATACACGAGTTGATCTATTAAATACATGAAAAAAAATAAAAATAAAGAAATTAAAACTACAAAACAAATGGTTAGCACAAATATGTAGCACACCACACATAGGACTCAAGTTGGACAGAATCGGGAATTTTAGAGTTCGGGGTCATGCATTTGGGGGTAATCGGGTCGGCCCGGTCGGCCGGCCTGGTTATACCTGGAAAACTATTTTGAAACGTCCATGTATTTTTGGTTTTGTAAGAAAATCATTTTGAAAACGTTTTTCCGGTTTATTTTAATTTAGCATACGAGATGGGTCGGTTTTCGGGAGAACCGGGTCTCCGTCGTGGTTTTGTTCTAAATGCAAAAACATCGAAAAATAAATCTAGGGTCGTGAATGCACACTCCAAAATTCATTTTTGATGATTTTTTATTTTTCAAGATTTTTGATTTTTCTAAATTTTCTGATTTTTATGAATTTTTGGGGTTTTATAAATTTTTTTAGATTTTTAGGGATTTCTGTTTCTGGCCGAAAACTACAGTCGTGCGACTGTGATTACAGTCGTGCGACTGTGATTACAGTCGTGCGACTGTAAACTACAGTCGTGCGACTGTAGTCCTACCTTAAGCAGAAATCGCCAAAAAGCTTAAAATGAAGGACTAAAACTGGGAAAAATAACAACAGTTGTACGACTATAGTTCAAATGGCACGACTGTAATTACAGTCGTGCCCTTGTTCTTTGTGACAAGAACAGTCGTACGACTGTTCTTAATTTTCCAGAAATAGAAATGAACAAAGTTGAATAAAAATGCACAAAATCAACCAAAACACCCAGAAAGCAGGAAAAAGAGAAGGGAAAAGGAGTGTCTACCTTTTTGGCATGCGTCCACCGTAGGATTGACCCCTAGCAACGCACCAATCCACGTGAAATTGCTCCTTTTCCTTGGTTTGTTAAGGTTGCAAATGAGGTCCAAAAATCCTCCAAAAAGTCACGGATTTGAGTTTGTTTATGTCCAGAAACAATTTAGATTTTGTGTGTGAATGTTAGCCTATGATTTCTAATTCGTTTTAGACACTAATATTCTGAAATTAAGAAGAAAAGATTGGGTAAAGTTAAGTTTTCTTTGGTTTATCTCTCTTCTCTTCTCTCTTTTTTTTTTTTTTTTTTCTTTTTCACTCTCTAAATTTTCTTCCCTCAATCCTCTCTCCAAAGTCCCCCTTCCTCTCTTTTTCTGGTCTTTTATCTCCACCTACCCCGGAAAATCTTGAGGCATTAAATGCCCCCTGATTTTTTACCATTTTTTATTTTAGGGGTATGGGTTCTGCAACCTGCCCCCAAAATGACAGTCGTACGACTGTAATGCAGTTACAGTTGTACGACTGTAACCAAAATCCCACGACTGTAATTACAGTCGTGGTAATCAAGACTTTTTTTTTTATAGAGACGCGGAAAATTCCGTGTTCATAACTACACTTAACATTATGTCAAGGCAAATCATCTATGTCGATGATAGTTTACACATTTTATTATTAGTGTGACAACTAATTGTGAATTTTATTATTCTGATGTTAATTGTGTAATAATAACACTAATAGACTTCTGATGGAATGCTAGTTCACCTTTTTTTTTAGGCAAAACACATCCTGCACCCTTTGATCTTTTATCAAAACTGCAATTGGTCACATAATCAATTTTTTAAACACATTGAGTATCTAATTTTTTCATTTTAATATTATTAGCCCCAAACTCGAGTTTATTTCATATTTATGTAACAAGCTTCATTAAGTGATATGACCAATAATATTTTAGTATGTAAAACAATTTCAGAAAATTGCTTGGATAAGAAAACAGGTTTGCTAAAAGTATCAACTTTACAGTTTCAAGCGATAAAACCATGTAATTTTTAAATTATTTGGAAATATTTGCTTCACAGTTCCATCTCCGAACGGAGCGTATTACACGTATGCAAAAAATAGATCGAGTTTGGAGCTAATAATATTAAAATAAAAAAAATCAGGTACTCAATATGTTCAAAAAATTAATCAGAAGACCTATTACAGTTTTAGTATAAGATCAGGAGGCTCATGATATGTTTTGCCTTTTTTTTTTTTTAATATATATATGAGAAATCCTAGCTTACTTTTAGTTGAACCTACATCTTTAACTATGTATTTCTATTAGTAAAAGGACTACCCCGAGTATGAAAACTATGGTAATTTAATTTGTAGATTATTTTATTGAGAAATTATTTAAATATTATTGATTGAAATTTAAATAAACTTCTAGGAAATCATTTTCATGAATATAATCATACTTACAAGAATAACTAATTAATTAGTCATTTGGTGTCGTCTATTCTATTAGTTTCTTTTTTCAAGGTTCGTCTATTCTATTAGTTTGTCCCCTCAAAATAAATTTCATTCCCAAAAAGCACATTTAACAGGAAAATTATATCAAAATTTTTATTGTAAATATCTACAGCCGCAATTTTATAGCAACAACTACTTTTTTGCTGCTAAATGTGATTTATGACAGCAACTTTTGGATATTACTTCTAAATATGCTTTTTGGCAGGAACAAAATAGTTGCTGTTATAAAGTTATGACCGTAGATATTTGCAACAAAAAAACTTATATAATTTTAATGCTAAATATATTTTTATCAGCAACTTATAGATTTTGTTATTAAATGTATTTTTTGGCAACCAAATTTATTTTGCTACTAATTTTTTATTGTTAAATCTAGTGTTTGTTATAGTGATAGTACACAATAAAATTAACAAAATAATTAGAAAATTGACACATGTTATAAGATTTCATGTCAAGGAGCGTATAATTTAATAATTAAATTAAAAAATGAACAAACATTTAAAAAAAAATTGACGCAATTTTAATAGTGTATGACTACTTTTATATGATAAAAAATTTCGAATTTGATCAAATATGACTAAAGCTTGAACAATTCCACTTTTTTCTTTTTAATGCAATAATATTTGTTACACATCTTAATCATATATAATCTCCAATGGATAAATATAAATGTTAGTTGCATGAAATTGAAATACAATTGATTAAACTGCAGACAGAATACACAATTGAAATAAACGGAAGAACAAACGAAAGATTTAAAATACTTTTCAACCTTAACAGAAGGAAGGAAAGAGTAGAGCCGAGGCCTGTATAAACAGTTTCCTTAAGACAATTATCTGCTCCGTAGTGACGATTTGTCTCCCAGGATACAACGACTCTCGAAGGCGAACCGAACTGTGTGAAGTGTACTATCACCGGGAAAAAGGAAGGATTTCTTGCAGGAAGCAGAATGCAGAGATAGAGAGGAATTTCGAATTTTAAGGAATAGAATAAAAAGAAAAATAGGCAGAAGGAAGATTTAAAAGAATGGAATTAAATGACATTAAATTGGATTAATTCTCTCATTAAGAGAATTAATTTTGCAGTTATACTTTTATTCAAAATAAAACTGACACAGAATTTGAATAAGTTCAAAAATGTCTGGAGAAAATTTTGTTGGGCCGGAGCAAAAACTAAGCAGGCCCGTAGTGGCCCATTTCGGTCTGGCATTCGCGACGCCCACGTCGTGCGGGTGCGCATTGGCCTTTGAAGGCTCGGGGCTAGGATTTGCACCCCCCTTGCCCCCCCTCGCGCGCGCGCGCAAGAGAGAGCTTTTTGGCTTATACAAGTTAACACCTTACAAAAGTGTGTTTCAATATAAACACCTTTTCCACTTCATATTTTTCCCATGTGGGATAAGCCAAATTTTTCTCCAAATATTCCATTCCATTAGGCTAACTTTGAGCAACAATTTCTCATTCACTACTTGTCCGTTTTGGGTAAATTATATATCGTTGGAAAGCTCACGTTACGTACTATACAATGACACTAATCATTTAATTAAATACGCTTCCTTTCCATAATATAATTTGGCCCAAAGTTGACAAATAGTCACTAATATATAATCCAATATATTTGTCAAATTTCCAACAATCCCCCACATGAATGAAAATGATTGACGAAAAGAAAGATCAAAATCGAAGTGGTGATAGTAAACTACAATCAATATTTGCATAGGATAGGTAGGCATCAACCCTTGAACCTTCCCTTGTACTAGTATATTTACTTTACTGGCTGACTAGTAGACATGATGTCCTTGAACTATTCTGCCGCGTGTGTAAACGACGATATACATCACACAAATACCAACATAACACAGTTTTTGGTTCTCATGGTTATGTCCGTTATGGTCATGGACATCTCCTGGTTCTGCAAGAGTTTCAGATAACTAAGCCCCATTAGTTTCTTTTGAAGCGACCCCACTTCACTCTTACATAGGTGATCTATTTTGCTCAAACTTTTGAAGCACAAAGAATCATTAAAAGCATAGCTTAACCTTTCCATGTTTTATCACTGTTTACATCGCAGGAATGGACAAGGGGTTGACCCCCACAGTGACCTCACAAGGTCTATGCAATTAGGTTGTCCCATTGAACCTAGATCTTGGGATCTCCAATCAACAAGGTTGGGTTTCCTTCACATAGCGCCTTAAATATTATGGGCTTTAGTCCCATTCCTCTTGATGTCTTTTCAACTTGGTCTTAGTTTAAACCTTTGGTTAGCGGATCCGCAGTGTTATCCTTTAACCCTACAAAGTCAATAGAGATAACTCCCGTTGAGATCAGTTGTCTAACGGTATTATGACGACGACGCATGTGTCTCAACTTACCGTTGTACATAATGTTCTATGCTCTTTTAATCACTGCTTGATTATCGCAATGTATACAAATTGCGGGCACAGGCTTTGGCTATTCTAGAATATCTTCTAAGAAATTTCGTAACCATTCAGCTTCCTCTCCAGTTTTATCCAAGGCTACACACTCAACTTCCATAGTGGATCTAGTTATAATCGTTTGCCTTGAGGATTTCCAGGACACTGCTCCTCCTCCTAGAGTGAACACATACCCACTTGTACCTTTAGAATTCTTGATGTCAGCTATCTAACTGGCATCAGAATACGCTTCTAGTACTTCAGCTTCTCTCGTACAGTGTAAACCATAATTACGAGTATATCGCAAATACCTTAGTATTCTCACGATAGCTACCCAATGAATCTTTCCTGGATTACTCGTATATCTGCTTAAACTACTTACAGTGTAAGCAATATCTGGTCTTGTACAACTCGAAAGGTACATCAGACTACCTATAACCCTAGCATACTCCACTTGGTCAATGCCTTCACCTTTGTTCTTGGACAAATGTTTACTAATGTCTAACGGAGTTTTGGCTATACCAGAATCATCCTTGTTAAACTTATCAAGTATCTTGTCCACGTAGTGTGACTGAGTTAAAACGAGACTGTTAGGTGAACGTTTAACTTGGATGCCTAAAATCACCTCCGCTAGTCCCATATCTTTCATGTCAAATCTAGAATTTAACATGTTCTTGGTACTCTTTACCATCTTCTCATTGCTTCCCACAATGAGTATGTCATCAACATATAAGCATAGGATAACATATCCTTCAGTTGTAGTTTGACATAAATACATTTGTCACACTCATTGATACGATAGCCATTAGCCATCATGGCATCATCAAACTTTTTGTGCCATTATTTTGGTGCTTGCTTTAAACCATATAAAGACTTCACCAATTTACAGACTTTCTTTTCTTGACCTGGAACTACACAACCCTCAGGTTGTTCCATGTAGATTTCTTCTTCCAGATCTCCATTCAGGAAAGCTGTCTTCACATCCATTTGATGTACCTCAAGATTCCATAGAGCGGCAATAACAAGTACCATCCTAATGGATGCTATTCTCGACACTGGAGAATAAGTATCAAAGTAGTCAAGGCCTTCCTTTTGTCTATAACCTTTCATAACCAAACGGGCCTTGTACTTATCAATTGTTCCATCTTCTTTCAATTTCCATTTGAAAATCCATTTAGAGCTTAGTGGTTTAGTTCCGGGAGGAAGATTCACTAATTCCCAAGTATGATTTTGCAGAATGGAATCAATCTCACTCCTTATGGCTTCTTTCCATAAAGGACTTTCAGTTGAACTTACAGCTTCTTTGTAAGTTTGTGGTTCAGCCTCTAACATGTAAGTTAGAAAATCTGGACCAAAAGATTTTTCCACCCTTGCCCTTTTACTTCTTCGAGGTTCAACCTCTATGTCCATCTCATCCTTTTCTTGAAGATCTTGAACATTCTCTTCCACCTCTTGTTGAAGCTCTTCATTATTCTCAACTTCGTCAAGTTGACCATCTTGACTGTCAACTTCAACAGTCTCACGAGACCGTTTAGATACCGACCCCACATCATTTTGTTTGCATGGAAACACATTTTCAAAGAACGAGGCGTCCTTTGACTCCATTAATGTATTCTTGTGTATTTCCGGGTTTTTAGATTCATGCATAAGAAACCGATACGTGTTACTGTGTTCCGCATATCTAATAAAAATACAATCCACTGTCTTTGGGCCTATTTTCATTCTCTTAGGTAATGGGGCCATTACCTTTGCAAGACACCCACACGCTTTTAAGTAATTATAATAAGGTTTTCTACCTTTCCATAATTCATATGGGGTTTTGTCTTGTTTCTTATGGGGTACCTTGTTTAAAAGGTAATTTGCTGACAACACAGCATCCCCCCACATGTTTTGTGGTAACCCAGAACTGGTTAGCATCACATTCATCATTTCTTTTAAGGTACGATTCTTTCGTTCAGCTACACCGTTAGATTGAGGAGAGTACGGTGGTGTTACTTCGTGAATAATACCATGTTGGGAGCAGAACTCACCAAATGGTGCAACATATTCACCACCACGATCACTTCTTACCACCTTAATCTTTTTATTAAGTTGGTTTTCTACTTCTTGCCTATAGAGAACAAATTTCTCTAAAGCTTCATCTTTGCTTGTAAGCAAATACACATAACAATATTTTGTGCTATCATCTATGAAGGTAATAAAATATTTATTTCCTCCCCTTGATTGAACAAACTTCAAGTCACAAATATCTGTGTGTATAAGATCAAGTTGTTCTGAATTTCTTTCAACAGAATGAAATGAGGATCTTGTCAATTTTGTCTCTACACAAATTTCACATTTATGGTTTTTATCAATTTGAAAGATAGGGATATGATTCAAGTTAATTAAACGTCGCAACGTATCAAAATTAACATGTCCAAGTCTACTATGCCATAAATTAGAAGACTCAATAATATAAGTAGAAGAAACGTTATTCTTGTTCATTTCAATTGAATTTGATTTACAAGAGATACAATTAAATTTGAACATCCCATTACATTCATATCCCTTGCCCACATACATACCCCCTTTAGACAAAATAAAATTTTGAGACTCAAAAACCATCTTGAAGCCATGTGAGCTCAAGAGGCTCCCAGAAACCAGATTCTTCCTTATTTCAGGAACATATAAGACATTTTGCAGCTTCACTTCTTTCCCAGAAATCATTTTCAGAATGACAGTTCCATGACCCTTGATCTTTGAAGTAGCAGAATTGCCCATGTAGAGATTCTCTCCTTTCTTTGTAAGTGTCAATCCAGCAAAAGACCCTTTTTCACAGCAAATGTGGCATGTAGCACCAGT
This sequence comes from Euphorbia tirucalli, assembly GCA_039660915.1. Classification (NCBI taxonomy): domain Eukaryota; kingdom Viridiplantae; phylum Streptophyta; class Magnoliopsida; order Malpighiales; family Euphorbiaceae; genus Euphorbia; species Euphorbia tirucalli. Next base: position 49,412,860 of record CM077636.1, read on the forward strand.
ATCAAGCCACCATTCTTGTGGATTTGAGTCAACCAGGTTGACTTCAGAAATCACTGCACACAGATCGATGTCAGACACATCTCTAGTAATTTCTTCCACAGCATTTGCCTCCATTTTGTTGACCCTTTTTGGCAGCCTACAATCAGAGGACTTGTGTCCCATCTTGTTGCAATTGAAACATTTCCCATTAAACTTTGGTTTCTTGGAAATGCCCCCTTTAGGTCCTAATTTGGACTTAAATCCAGCAGGCTGTTTGCCTTTCTTGGGGTCTTTCTTGACCTCCACTACATTCGCTCTAGCCACAGTTTGATTAGCAGCAACAGAAGATTTCCTCTCTGATCTTCTATTGTCTTCTTCAATACGAAGTCGAACAATTAGATCCTCAACAGACATCTCTTTCCTTTTATGCTTGAGATAGTTTTTGAAATCAATCCAACTAGGTGGCAATTTCTCAATGATTGCAGCCACTTGGAAGGTTTCACTAGTCTCTATCCTTTCAGCTTGCATCCCATGGATCAAAAGTTAGATTTCTTGCACTTGACTCACAACAGATTTGGAATCAACCATTTTGTAACTAAGGAATTGGCCTACTAAGTATTTCTTAGCACCCGCATCCTCAGTTCTATACTTCCTATCCAAGGAGTCCCATAATTCCTTTGCATTTCGTTTAACAGTGTAAACCTTAGACAAATTAGGAACCAATCCATTCAAAATGTGGTTTCTACAAAGGAAATCCAAGTGATTCCAAGCATCAACAGCTAATTGAATAGAAGGATCCACCACACCCTCGGGAACAACAGGAGGATCTTCTTTCAGCAGCCTATGATATTGCATGCTAGTCAAGTAGAAAAGCATTTTCTGCTGCCACATCTTAAAATTCATTCCGTTGAATTTTTCTGGCCTTTCAGGCACTGTTACTGGATATGAACCCCGAACCAGCTACAGGACCGTTAGGCATAACAAGCCTAGAACCACTAGGACCATTTTGTCCATGTTGGTTATTCTGGCCTTGGCCAGTTTCAGAACCATTGCCTCCAATAGGTGGGACAATATCAGCCATTTTTCAATCTGAAATTTCAAACAAACAAAGTTAGTGAAATTCCAAAATCAACAAATTAAACACAGAAAATGAATCACAAAAAGAACTATTAATTTAGAACAATAAATGTCCAAACAGTCCACAATAATCCAGTAAAAGGTTTGAAAAATTCTCCAAATGTCAAGGTATAAATATCCAGAATGTCAAGGTTTTAAATCCAAAATGTCAAGGTATTAAAAATCCAAAATGTCAAGGTAATCCTGCAAAACTTAACCAAGCACTACGTATATAATTGTCTTAAGAATGTTAGTTGCATGAAATTGAAATACAATTGATTAAACTGCAGATTATAGAATACACAATTGAAATAAACGGAAGAACAAATGAAAGATTTAAAATACTTTTCAAGCTTAATAGAAGGAAGGAAAGAGTAGAGCCGAGACCTGTATAAACAGTTTCCTTAAGACAATTATCTGCCTCGTAGTGGCGATTTGTCTCCCAGGATAAAACGACTCTCGAAGGCGAACCGAACTGTGTGAAGTGTACTATCACCGGGAAAAAGGAAGGATTTCTTGCAGGAAGCAGAATGTAGAGATAGAGAGGAATTTCGAATTTTAAGGAATAGAATAAAAAGAAAAATAGGCAGAAGGAGGATTTAAAAGAATGGAATTAAATGACATTAAATTGGATTAATTCTCTCATTAAGAGAATTAATTTTGCAGTTATACTTTTATTCAAAATAAAACTGACACAGAATTTGAATAAGCTCAAAAATATCTGGAGGAAATTTTGTGGGCCGGAGCAAAAACTAGGCAGGCCTGTAGTGGCCCATTTCGGTCCGGCATTCGCGACGCCCACGTCGTGCGGGTGCGCATTGGCCTTTGAAGGCTCGGGGCTAGGATTTGCATCCCCCCTGCGTGCGCAAGAGAGAGCCTTTTGGATTATACAAGTTAACACCTTACAAAAGTGTGTTTCAATATAAACACCTTTTCCACTTCATATTTTTCCCATGTGGGATAAGCCAAATTTTTCTCCAAATATTCCATTCCATTAGGCTAACTTTGAGCAACAATTTCTCATTCACTACTTGTCCGTTTTGGGTAAATTATATATCGTTGGAAAGCTCACGTTACGTACTATACAATGACACTAATCATTTAATTAAATACGCTTCCTTTCTATAATATAATTCGGCCCAAATTTGACAAATAGTCACTAGTATATAATCTAATATATTTGTCAAATTTCCAATAATAAATTCCAAACATTTTTTAAAAAATCTTGACAATTTTAATAGTATACGACTACATTTATATAGTCAAAACTTCAAATTTGATCAAATACGACTAATCTTCAATAATGTAATATTTTTCTTTTAATGCAAACTTTTCTCCAACGTCTTTTTCTAAATTGTAATCTTATAGAAATCTTCTGAAAATAGGCTTGTGAATCAACACTTGCAACGCAACACATATACAACCTCATAACATATTGTCATATTGATAATGACAATTGATGGATTTGACTAAATCCTTCGAGCGATCTGGGTTCCGGTTGTTACTCTGACCGGATCTGGTATCGTTTCTGCAAGATAGAAAAGCTAAGACACCGGTGACCTTTGGGGTAAGCTCCAATGCCTAAGTCAGTGTGTTTATGATAGATTATGAGTACTTGAATGGGAGAGAATGGAATGGAATGGTTTTACCTCAAGAACACCCTCCTTTTATAGGATTGGTGATAGAGTTGGATTGGTATTGAAAGAGCTCCCCAATCCAACTTCCAGTCAATCTAAAAGATTAACCTCAGAGGATCCACGTGGGGCAGTGTCCTTATCCTAGTAAAACATGGGAAGTGGACTCCTAATGAGGCACTTCCACTTTTCTCCTAGAATCTCTCCGCAAATCTAGGGAGTTGAAGCCGGATCTGTTGTGGGAAATTAGGCTCTGGGGAAGCCGGATGTCGGAACTGGCCCACCCTGACCGGGTGAAGGTCTCGGTCTCCGAGTGACTGGATGATATCGGACCGGATTTCATCAGAAGTCCCCCCTGGTCTTTTAGGAAACCCCTTTAGGGTTTTAATACCTACACCCTGCCTAGGAGCGCGTGCCTACCCACTGTCTGCCACGTACCGAGTAGTTGCAGGGACGTGACCCTTGATTAGACTTTCAATTTTCAAACATTGCGACCATCCGTTTTCCCCTAGAAAGGTATTTAATCCTTGTTATTTCCCCTCGAGCCTCATTCTGTATTCCTAGCATTTCCAATCAAAGCCAATAAGTTCCTTGCTTCCCTTTGCTGCTTATTTTTGTTTGCATTTTTTTTTTCATTTCCCTGCTTTAGTTCTAGGGGTGTAGCCTCTGTTCTTGTTGATTGGATTCATGGGTTCTTCAAGTTATTATTGGTCTTTGAGTACTGCTCCTCGCCCTTTATCTCCCTCTGTGGAGGTGGATTCCAACGTCCCTAGGCTTTCTTCATTGGAGTCCTCTGAGAGGACACATTCAGCTGGGGAGACCAGCGTACCGATACACCGACCTGAATCTCATCCGACTGCTAGAAATGCCATGGGAAAAACCCTAACTACCAGAATATCCAAAATGGCTTCTTCCATCATCTTTAATGAGATACATCACCTGCAGTTTAACAACCCCTGGTTGGAAGCTTGTGAGTGCCTTATTCTTGCTCCTAGCCAAAGAGTTTATCTACCTCATCCTGGCTACTTTTCCATCTACCTCTACCATATTATGGGCGGGTTCACTTACCCGCTTCCAGAGGGAATCTATGCAGTCTTGAACCGGTATAATGTGTGTCCGCCCAGCTTCACCCGAATGTTATGGAGGATGTCTGCGCCCTGTATTGGTTATGCTGTAATCTCAGCATCCGGCTGACCGGTGCCTTGTTCCGACATATTACCACTCCTGTCCTCCGGAACACAAACAGTGACCATCTTACAATGGCAAAAGGGCCCCTCTTCCAGTATTTTTCTAGCAGTACCTCATCGGTTAAGGTTTTAAAAGCCTCTTCTTCTTCATAAAGCTGAACGATAATGTTCCTTCTTTTCCCACCGCCTTGTCTTTCTAGTCGGTAAGCGAGATGAAAGGGGCAAAGGACAAGCTCTTGCCTCAAGAACAAACTGATCTGGAATTACTAACATTTGTCCCAATTCAGTATTGGAAGCTTCAATATGCGATCAAGGCCTTCTGCCAAACCGGACCGGTCTTCCTGTGTTCTTTAGTGATCCCTTAGAGGGCCGAGGTATTTCTTTATACTTATTTCGTATTTTCCCTTTGTGGCAGGGATGTCACTTGCTGATACTGTTGCAGCCTTATGTGCCTGGAGGAGTAGGTCGATGCCATCGACTGCCGCAGCTATACCGGTTCCAACCATTCCCACTCTAGGCCAATTGGATCGGGCGGTCGTCCCCGATGGGAATGTTGAACCAGTCCCTGGGGGCAAGAAAAGGTCCGCTACTCCTACGACCGGTTCGGGTAAAGGGAAGAAGATCCGGGTGGTAAGTTCTTTGAAGGCTTTAGGTAATACTGGGTCATGTGGAGTGTTCACTTTTTCCTTTGTTTCATAGGAAGTAGTGCCTGATTTTTCCAATCCAGTGAACATGGATAGCCCGATTCGGGATATCCTCTTCTCCAAGTTTGGGAAGGACGCCATCCTGGTTGACCCTTTGGTACAACTGGAGTTAAGCAACAGAATGTATCTCCCTGCTGACTCTTCTAGGATGAGTAACTTGACCAACCAGACCATTGGGACTTGGGTCTTAAGCAAGCTTTACACAGTAGGTCCTAAACTCATTACTCTCCTAATGCCTTGGCTGTATCTAATGTTCTAGTTTTATTTTTGTAGGCCATCCCTTGTCTCTACGAGGAGCTGAAGAGAGTGGAGGAAGCGGATTGTATTTACGATTAGAGTATAGCCGGTGCTATAGAGAGGAAAAAGATGGAAGAGGCTTTGGCCAAGGCAACCGAGGAGGCTGAGCATTAGAAAAGGGCTCTTGATGCCGCTGCTATTGAGAATACGACCCTTAAATGCTCTCTGCAGTTGGCCGAGGCTGCTCTTAAGCAAGAGAAGAAGATCCGCGAAAGCGACCGGATGGCAGCAGCGGAGAAGCTGAAGGAGAGGACTCTGACGTATGGGCAACTGGCCCTTTTGTATGGTGACCGCATCTTAGAGAAGTGCGCTCAGGTCCACTCTGATTTGTCTTTCGGTGACATCGAGGTGGATTTTCCAGAAGGAGGGGATCTCCCTCCTCTTCCCGAAGAAGAAAGCAATGTTCCATCTGTCATCCCATCGCCTGAGGAAGGATCAGTTAGGTAGAATGAAGATCAGGCTGGAGCACAGGATCCTTAGTTTTTCTTCTTTTTTTTTTTTTTTTTTTTTTGTAAGAAGTGTAATGTAATTATTTCCCTTCCCAAGGGGTTTTATTGGAATAAAATTTTGATTTTTCTCCATGTGGTATGGATTTTTATTCTATTTCCAATGTTTTTGGTGTTTGAAGGCAAACTTTAGTGTAAGCATGAAAAGTGTTCGAAAGCAAATCTATTTAGAAGTTCCGAAGTCGGAGGCTATTGAGCGAAGCTGGACTTGGATTTCCATCCGGAATCGAATGTTCATTATAGCAAGGACCGTAATTTATCAAAAGCGAGTAAAATGGTCTTAAGTATAAGAAGATAATCATGCATTCAAAAGCGAATTTATTAGGTACAATGATACAGCACTAGAGTTAAAGTTGCCTCGTTAAAAACCTCAGCAAGGAAAACCCTGTGGGAAAAACCGTTGCTGAGGAAAAAAGAGTGCAACATGTTGATTCACTGGTGATATTTTCTAGGTGCTCTTGAATTCCAAGTGCATGGAATATCCCTTCCGTCCACAAGGCACAATTTGTACGTGGTGGCTCCTAGTGCCTTCTCGATCCGGTATGGCACTTTCCATTTCATAACCAGCTTTCCTTTACCTTCTCTAGCTTGAAAAGCTTTCGTATCTCGTAGCACGAGATCTCCCGGCTGATATGTTACCGCCTTTACTTTCTTGTCACGGTATCGAGTGACTTTATTTTCGTATGCTGCCATGAGGATGAAGGCCCTCTCTCTTCTTTCTTCCAGTGAATCCAAATGGAAACGCATGTTTATGTCGTTTTGGGCTTCACTATAGAAAGTCACCCGGTCAGTAGGGGAGCCTATCTCTACCGGGATCACTGCTTTGGTTCCTTATGTTAGAGCAAAGGGAGTTTCTCTCGTTGCTCACCTTGGGGTGGTTCTGTATGCCCATAGCACGCTGTTGAGTTCCTCAGCCCATGCTCCCTTGTGCCCTTCCAACCTTTTCTTGATGCCGTCGCATATAGTGCAGTTTATGACTTCCATCATGTCATTGCTCTGGGGATGTGCAACCGAGCTGCATCTGTGTGTGATGTGGAAGCTTTCGTAGAATTCTTGGAACTTTCTGGAGGTGAATTAAGTTCCATTATCCGTGATGATTGTATTTGGTATGCTGAATCTTCCTAGGATGCCTTACGAAGCTTATTACTTTTTCTAGAGTGATGGTGGAGAGGGGTTCTGCTTCCACCCACTTGGTGAAGTGATCCGCCGCTATGATTATCCATTTCCTTTTCCTACTCGCTTCTGGCATCGGGCCTACGAGGTCGATTCCCCATATGGAAAAGGGCCATGCTGTTAGGATGGGTTATTGATCTGCTGGGGGCTGGTTGGCCTTCTTGGCATGTACCTGGCACTGGTGGTAGGCAGCAATGTAGGCGTCCACGTCTTCTTTCATCATTTCCTAAAAATACCCCATGAGCATCGCCCTGCGGATAGTGGTTAAGGTTGCTTGATGAGACCCGCAAGTACCCTCATGGAGCTCTCTAAGCACGTAGTTCCCTTTTTCTAGTGAGATGCACTTCATCCATGGGCAACTGAAGGACTTCCGGTAAAGTTTTCCACTTATAACAGCGTATCTAGCCAATTTCCTTGAGATCCGGCGAGCCTTCGATTCATCCTCTGGCAGTATCCCTTCTCTTAGGAAATCAATGATAGGCGTCATCCAACATGGGCCATTGTGTTATACCGCCAAGGCCTCTGTTTGTTCCTTGCTAGGGTGTGATTATACCTCATATGGACAGTATAAGTGCTACCACTCTTCTTTGCTGGAAGCAGCTTTAGCGAGATCGTCTGCCAGGTTGTTTGCTTCCCGGGGTATGTTCTCTATTTTCCACACTATTCCCTGCTCCTCGATTTGCCTCAATAATCTCTGGACCGTGTCTAAGTATCCTTTCATGGCCTGGTCTCTCACCTCAAAGTGTTTATTTATTTGATTTGACACCAGCCTAGGATCGCTGAGTATCCAGACACTGTCTGGTCCTATCTCCCTGATCAGTTCTAGCCCCTTGATCACCGCTTCGTATTCTACTGCATTATTTGTAGTTGGAAAATCCAACTTTACTACATTGTGGAGTCGGATCTAGTTGGGTCCTCTGATGTATATGCCTGCCCCAGCTCCTTCTTTTGATGATGCTCCATCCACAAAGACGTCCCATTCTTCAGATGGAGGTGTTGACTTTTATTCGAGGCCGTTGAACTCCGTTACAAAATCTGCTAGGATTTGTGCTTTTAGAGCCTATCTGGGTTCGAATCTGATGTCGAATTCTCCTACCCATATTGCCCATTCTGCCAATCTCCCTGATGTTTTTGGTCTCTGCAGCACATTTTTTAGCGGGAACCCGAATCTAAAGAAGATGGTATGCACCTGGAAGTAGGGTCTTAGTCTGTTGGCCGCAGGAAGCAAGGCTAGTGCTAGCTTCTCAATATTTGGGTATCTCGTTTCTGCCCCTCTCAGTACTTTACTACTCTTCTCTTACCAGAATCGATCTGACCGCCTCCTCAACGGCTGCTAAATATACATACAGCTTTTCTCCCTATACCGGTCTACTTAGTAGCGGGGGCAATGTGAGGAATTGCTTCTGTTGATCGAACCTCGTGGCACTCCTTATCCCACTTGAAGGCCTGGCTTTTCTTTAATGCCTTGTAAAATGGCATGCATCTTTTTACAGAGAATGAGATGAATCTCCCTAAGGCGGTCACCCTTCCGTTTAGCTTCTGGATGTCATTGAGGGTCTTTGGCCGATTCATCTCTAACACTGCTTTTATCTTTTCCTGGTTTGCCTCAATTCCCCTTTGTCAGATCATGAAATCCAGGAATTTTCCTCCTCGTACTCTGAATATGCATTTCTCTGGATTGAGTTTGAGTCTGTGCTTCTGGAGGATGGAGAATGCTTCCCTTAGATCTCTAGGGTGATCATTCATGGTTCGACTTTTGCCAATCATGTCGTCCACGTATACTTCGACAGTCTTCCCAATTAAATCTTTAAACATGCCATTCACTAGTCTCTGGTAGATGGCTCCCACATTCTTTAACCCAAAGGGCATGACTTGGTAGCAGTATGTCCCTTTGTGCGTGATGAATAAAGTTTTCTCCGGATTGGCAGGGTCCATAGGTATCTGATGATATCCGGAAGCCGCGTTTAGGCATGAGTATATGGCCTACCTGGCCGTTGAATCTACCAATTGGTCAATGTTTGGCAGCGGGTAGCTGTCCTTGGGACATGCTTTGTTGAGATCAGTGAAATCGATGCACATGCGCCATTTTCCATTGGCCTTCTTCACCATTACTATGTTTGCCAACCATTTGGGGTATTGGACCTCCCGGATGTGCCCTGCTTCCATTAATCTCTGGATCTCTTCCTTAATTGCCTTTTATCTTTCTGGTGCATATTTTCGCCTCCTCTGGACCACTGAAGTTGCTTCTGGGTCTATGTTGAGGAAGTGCTTCATGATTTCCGGAAATACCCCTTCTATGTCGCTGATTTTCCAAGCGAATGTGTTCTGCTCTTTTTTTTATTACTTGTATAATCTGCTCCTTGATGTTACTGTCAAGCTCTTGGGATATCCAGATGTTTCTTTCTGATGCGATTGTCAGTGCCTCCAATTTTTCCACCGGTTCTGTCTTTCTTTCTTCTTCCTCCGGACTTCTTTCTGGTTGCAAGGATGCGAGGTATGTTCTTTGGGCTGCCTGCTGGCTCCCTCTGGCTATCGCCCATCCGGAAGCGATGGGTATTTGCAACGTCAAGTACCGGATTGATAGTACTGCTTCTGATTCTAAAAGGAGTGGCCTTCCTAGTATGGCGTTGTATGCCAGTGGAGAATCTATTATAGTGAAATCTATCTTTGTTCTCCAGACGTGTTTTTTGTCCCCTATCTCTATGTCCAATGTTACCTGTCTCGCTACCCGTACAGTGTGTCCGCTGAGGCCGACCAATGGGGTATGTACTGGACGGATCCGGCTGGGTGCTAACTTTAACTTTTCTACTGCATGTTTGGTAATGATATTGGTCGAACTCCCCGTGTCCACCAGGATATGTTTGACCAGGTAGCCTTCGATCTCTGCTTCCATGACCAGGGCATCCGCGTGACCCGGTTGCACTCTGCTCTCCTCCGAGAAGGGAGGGTTAGGCCTGAGATCCTTTCCAGTCTCCCTGGATCTTTTGACTTTTTTAGCCCGCGGATCTCCTCCTGCTATTACCATGACCACTCCTTTTGTTATTTTAGCCGGTTGGCACTCTTCTGTGGCCGGTCGTTTTGGCTCTTCTCTGCTTTTCTTATCCACAAACTTTTGGAGCCTGCCTCTCTTTATCAGCTCCTCGATATCCTCGGCCAGCCGCTTGCAGTCGTCCGTATCATGGCCGTTTACTCTGTGGTATTTACAAAATGCGTTCTTGTCCTCCCCCATAATCTGACCTCTCCTGGCTTCTAGGTAGGATAGGCCTTTCTTGTCTCTACTTTTCTCGACCGTTATTAGCACCTCGCTTAATGGCCGGTTCAGTGGCGTGAATCCTCTCAGTTGCTAGTGGTCTCTTCTGTCCCTTCTTGACCTCTTGTCTTCTGATCTCCTATCTCCCTCCTTACTGGCCCTGACTGGTGCTCCCACTTCATCCAGCTCTATGAAAGTTTTGGCCATAGAGATCATCTGGGTTATATTTTGAGGTTTCCTTAGGACTAGGTCTGCCCTTAATCTCTTGTTGGTTGTGTTGGCAATCAATGCCTCCAAAGCTGTATGGAAATCCAATTTTCGAATCTCCACAGTTGCCAAGTTGAATCGGTCAACGAATTCTAGCAGGGACTCTCCTTGTCTCTGTTTTACATCATGTAGGGTTCTACTAGCTGTTTCGGTGGGAACCGAACTATAGAATTTAGTGCAGAACTTTTCCCTGAGTTGTTCCTAACTGTTGATTGAGGCCGGCTCTAGCATTTCGAACTAATAACAAGCTGGGCCCACCAGTGTTGATGAAAATAACCTGCACATTAACCCCTTGTTGGCTCCCGCTATCTCCATTCTATTTTTGTAGTTTCTTGAGTGGACATAGGGATCCGTTTTCCCGTTATAGTTTTCGAAATTCAACTGTTTGAATTTGGGGTCGCATGGCATGTCCAGGATCCAGTTGGTGAAACAAAATCCCCCGCTTTCTCACAAAGGTTCCTGGATGGGTACTGAGAATCGGGAGAAGTAGTGTTTGAATAGTGCCATCATCTTTAGGTCGTCTGCTTCCTCTGGCGCGGGCATTGCTGCTGGTGTTGGTGGTGGAGCCAACATGTATCCATGGGTAGGATGATAGCTAGGAGGAGGTGTCTGGACCAAGGTCTGGTAACTGGGTAGTCTTGCTTATGACGTCGGTGGGGCCAGTGGTGCTCCCATCAATGTATGCTGGGCTATGAATTCTCCATACCCCGTGAAGATTGAGTTTGGCTGATTTATTTGTCTGGCATCTCCTGAGAAGGCATATAATGGGTTTGCTATTGACGGGGCCGCTGAATTGGTTTCTGGTAATGGAAAAAGGTTCCTGGCCACTCCAGATCCTAGGCTGTCTATTCCCGTGATCAGGGGGGACGTGCTACTGCTGATAGTTGGTTTAACCATACCATGGTTTTGGATTTAAAGAATCGCCTGCCTCAGGTCTTTGGCATCGGCAGGGCTCAGGTTGCTGGTTATGCGATTAATCACCGCTGCCTGGGGAGATATTGATGAGTTCAAAGTTGCCAGGGGTGGAGCTGTTATGGTTATGAAAGAATCATCTTCCAAGGTATCTGAAGTCATGTTAGCGGAACTTGAATTCATCATTAGCACCAAAATGATGGATTTGACTAAATCCTTCGAGCGATCGGGCTTCAGGCTGGATCTGGTATCATTCCTGCAAGATAGAAAAGCTAAGACACCGGTAACCTCTGGGGTAAGCTCTGATGCCTAAGTCAGTGTGTTTATGATAGATTATGAGTACTTGAATGGGATAGAATGGAATGGAATGGTTTTACCTCAAGAACACCCTTCTTTTATAGGATTGGTGATAGAGTTGGATTGGTATTGAAAGAGCTCCCCAATCCAACTTCCAGTCAATCTGAAAGATTAACCTCAGAGGATCCTCATGGGGCAGTGTCCTTATCCTAGTAAAATGCGGGAAGTGGACTCCTAATGAGGCACTTCCACTTTTCTCCTAGAATCTCTCCGCAAATCTAGGGAGTTGAAGCCGGATCTGTTATGGGAAGTTAGGCTCTGGGGAAGCCGGATGTCGGAACAGGCCTGCCCTGACCGGGTGAGGGTCTCGGTGTCTGGGTGACTGGATGATATCGGGCCAGATGTCATCAACAATTAATTCAGTTTTGCATAATATAGTTATATTTAAAGAATCTATAATCATATTTGTCCCTTGAAAAGTGAGAACATGATAATCGCCAATCATTTGACTTGAAAACATTAAAAACTTCTTGCACGGCCTTAAGTTTACTACGGTTAAAGATATTTGCATTTTTTTTTCAAAATTTTTTCACAATTCACATTTCTACCTCCTTTAATTGAAATTGTTGAAATGATCTGCTAGTAACTGTCAAAATCGGTTAGGTGACACAATTTATAGAGAGAACCCGCCTAACACGATCCGTTTGACACGAATGTTATTCTTTTTTATCATATACAATTATATGGAATACATAAATCACATAACACGTTTTATGACGCAATAACCCATTTTGATACTCCTAAGTCTGAAATCTTCCAAATTTGTCAATGACCAAATGGATCAATATAGCTTCCTGGATCAAAATATAAAAGCCTAACGAAAGACAACAAAGCTTGTTTTACGTTACACAAGTTGTAGTCCCTTTATAATTTCTTCTTGGCTCTGTCAAGCAATGGTAAGCTCTCCACATGGCCATCGACAAAAGAGTAAAATCTTGGTTTCTTATGATATATTCCAAGATACTTCATGCTTTGGGTTTTAGCTTCAAGCAACAGAATCTCTCCATCATAATTTTCCAATACTAAATCTCCATTGATTCTAAACCCCAAAGGTGTAGCCAATCCTGTTCCCAACGATGTAGGCACTCCTACTTTTTCAACAATATTCACCAATTTAGTCCAAGATTCAGCCACACCATATTGCCTCATAACCCAAACATGCCACCCAAAAGGATCCCGTGTCTGCTGATGACATCTGTTAGTGGTATATACTTTAGGGATTGATTTGTATATTATGTTTACACTCTTGGGGGACCTGTATAATTAACACCCCACTCTTGTAACTATAAATACCAATTGTACAGCTATTACAATTAAGGGATTCACTAAATTATTATGGTATCAGAGTAAAATTTGCCCAATTAGAAACGTAAATCCCTAACAGCAACATTAATCCCTAAACGTCAATCCGCCAGTCTTAGCCGCAGTAACCATGTCAACCGGAGCTAATACCCAGCCAGCCATGACTGACGCCATCGTTGGTCCTTTTTCGACCGTCAGTAGTGCATTAGTTCTGGTGGTTCCCATACCCAGCCTCTCAACGCAGATGCCCAACAAGTTAACGACTTCTAATTTTCTACTGTGCAAAACTCAACTTCTTCCTATGATCAGAGGCTGCGGACTAGATGGTCATCTTGATGGGTTTGAACCAGCCCCTCCAACGACCTTGGCAGATGGCATGAGAAATCCGGCGTACACCGCTTTGGAGAGATGGGATCAGCAGGTACTATCTTAGATTGTGAACTCAATTTTTGAACCCTTAGTTCATCAAGTTGTTGGAATAACTTTAGCTAAAGTTGCTTGGAATAGATTAAACACTATGTATGCATCACGATCTCGAGCTCAAATCTGTGAATTGGGGCATAGATTGCATAGTTTAAAACAGGGGAATGATTCCATTACTGAATATATGAAAAAGGCAAACTCTGTTTATGATTAATTGCTTTCTCTTGGTTATGAAGTTAGGGAGGATGATTTTATTGAATTTATTTTAGATGGTGGATGATGCATATGGTGAATTTTGTCGGTCACTTGAAATTAGAATGGATGATGTTAGTTATGATGATTTGTATGGATTGCTACTTACCGATGAAAGGAATTTGAGTCGTCATGTGAAGAAAGACAGCTCTTTACCTGCTGCCAATCTGACCGTTAAACAACAACATGGCATAATTTTGGTTAGTTTTAGAGCCTTAAAAGAGGGCGTGGTGGTGGAAGGGGCCGAGGCCGTGGTCGGCAGCCCCATCAAAGTCAGTTCAGCAGCCTTACGGCTTTCATTCTGGACAGTTTCAGCAAAAATATCTTGAAGGATAGCCTTTGCAAAATACTCAAACTTGGCACCAAAATCAGACTACTCCGGCTATGGTTGATGTCTCCTCCGTTGTGTGCCATAATTGCAAGGGCAATGGTCATTTTGCTTGGCAATGCCCTTCCCCGAGACAGAGCTTTCAAACCAACTGGATCCCACAAGCAAATAACACTGTAGTTCCTCCAGCTCGGGTTCATGTCATGACTTTGTCCACGTGGCATGCACGGTTGGGTCATGCAGCACTCCCGATTGTCAAGAAAAGAATTAGTTAGCATAGTCTTCCCGTTTCTGATAAATTGCACAATTATCGCTGTTTAAGTTGTGTTGTTAGTAAAAGTCATAGATTACCATTTGTTGAGTCTAATTTTAAGGCCAAGGGGCTTTTGGACCTTGTTTGTTGAGACTTGTAGGGTCTCTCCTCCGTCAAATCTTATGATAATTTTTCACGCTATATTTTGTTCTATGACCAGTTTAGCAAATTTTGTTGGATTAATTTCTTGAAATATAAGTCTGAGGCATTGTCTGCATTCATTAAATTTTGCACACTTGTTGAAAAACAATTCAATTATTCCATTAAATCCTTTCAATCTGATTAGGGAGGTGAATAACAATCAATTTCCAATTATTTGTCTACACAGGGTGTTATTCATCGGGTTTCCTATCCCCATGCCCCACAACAAAATGGGTGTGCGGAACGGAAACACCGACATATTGTTGAAACTAGCTTAGCTTTACTTGCTCACTCTAAATTAGACAAAAAATATTGGACCAATGCTTTTGATACTGCAGTTTTCCTTATTAATCGGATGCCTACCCCTTTACTGGATTTTACTTCTCCGTTTGAATGTTTAAAGCATACTTCTCCAGATTATAAATTTATGCGTACCTTTGGCTGTTTATGTTATCCTTGGTTACGTCCTTATACTTCCAATAAACTTGATTATCGATGTCATCCCTGTGTTTTTCTCTGCTATAGTCATCTTCATAAAGGGTATCATTGTTTATATCCTTCCTTTGGTAAAATTTTTGTCTCACGCCATGTCCTTTTTTGATGAACAGCTGTTCCCAGATCAAGAGCTCATTCATGTCCATGATTCAGCAGCCATATCTAGCACCCCGAATACTACCTCAGTTCTTACCTATCCGCTGTAACACATGTCTTCCTCACCACCTTCACCGCCTCCACCTGCAGTAACCGACCCTGCACCAACTCAACCCGCAATACCCACAAACACACAACCTCAATCACCACCATCTTCACCAATATCGACTTGCTACCAATCATACCGACACTCACCCATCGGTTACTCAAGGTCTGTCTCCGAGGTTGCCATTAATTATTGATTTGTCTAAGTTCGCTCCTAGCGACTCTGATCTGGCTCCTCAATCTGTTCCAGTTCCTCGGCGTATGGTTACCCGCTCCATGATAGGGTCATCACGACCCCGAGCATTGAACACCATTGTGCAAGATTTGGATCCCGTTAGTTATTCTGAGGCAGCGAAACATGCTCATTGGCGTCAGGCCACGGTCGAAGAATACAATGATCTTATTACAAATGGAACTTGGGAATTGGTCCCTCCCCCCCCAGGTGAATATCATTGGTTGTAAATGGGTTTTTAAAACCAAAAGGAAGGCAGATGGCTCTCTTGACAGACAAAGCAAGGTTGGTTGCAAAAGGATACCATCAGGGACCCGGTATGGATTTCAATGATACTTTCAGTCTTGTTGTGAGGCCAACCACAATTCGGGGTACTATTGTCTCTTGCCGTATCTTTCTCTTGGCAAGTACTCCATCTTGATGTTTCTAATTCCTTCCTACATAGTGACTTAGAGGAGCGTGTATTTATGAAACAACCAATTGGTTTTGTTGATCCATCTCACCCGACACATGTCTGTGCTTTGAGGAAATCTTTATATGGTTTAAAGCAATTCCCTCAAATGTGGCATAAGAAGTTGATAATTGCTTTGGTCGGATTTTGTTTTTGAAGTTCTAAAGCTGATGTTTCTCTCTATGTGTTCCGCTTGGATAGTATCATTATCTTTTGTCTCATA
This sequence comes from Euphorbia tirucalli, assembly GCA_039660915.1. Classification (NCBI taxonomy): domain Eukaryota; kingdom Viridiplantae; phylum Streptophyta; class Magnoliopsida; order Malpighiales; family Euphorbiaceae; genus Euphorbia; species Euphorbia tirucalli. Next base: position 49,428,603 of record CM077636.1, read on the forward strand.
TATGTTCGCTTTTGTTAGGAAATGACTTTGTGTAGATTACACAATTGGTTCAATATCTTTAGACTCAATTTGTAGTCAAGAATTTGGGGCGGGTTCAGTACTTTCTTGGATTAGAGACTCACTGGCATCGTGGGTCTTTATATGTTACTCAATATAAGTATATTAAGGACTTGTTAACGCGGGCTCAGATGGATGGCAGTAAACCATTGAGCACTCCGGCGTCCACCTCTGTGACACTATCTGCTATAGGGGGTGAAGCACTAGCTGATGGTTTTCTATATAGGAGCATAGTTGGTGGTCTTTAGTACTTGACTATTACCCGTCCTGACATTACATATGATGTTCATAGAGTTGCTCAATTTATGCATGCTCTTACTGACTTTCATTGGTAGGCTGTAAAGCGCATATTACAGTATCTTCAGTCCATTGCAACCTACAATCTACATTATCAACCGTTTAAAAGCCTTACTCTTCAAGGCTTCTCGGATTCTGACTAGGGGGTGACCATGATGATCGCCATTCCACCACTAGGTTTGCAATCTTTTTGGGAGGTAATCTCATTTCATGGCTTTCTCGGAAGCAGAGAATAGTTTCTCGCTCATTTACCGAGACACAGTATCGCGCACTGGCAACCACTACATCTAAATTATTCTGGCTGGTTATGTTACTTAGAGATATTGGCTTCCCTTTATCTACTTCACCCACTTCATGGTGTGATAACCTCAGTGCTACATATCTAACTGCCAATCCTATTTTTCATTCCCGCACAAAACACTTAGAGATTGATTTTCATTTTATGCGGGAACGGGTGGCCAATTGTTCCCTTCATGTTCGGTATCTTCCTACAGAAGCACAGTTAGCTGATGTCCTAACCAAAGCTCTCCCTAAAGCGTGTTTCAAATTACTTCGGGACAAGTTGAGCATTGTTGCTCACCCTGCTCAACTTGAGGGGGTGTGTTAGTGGTATATACTTTAGGGACTGATTTGTATATTATGTTTACACTCTTGGGGGACCTGTGTAATTAACACCCCATTCTTGTAACTATAAATACCAATTGTACAGCTATTACAATTAAGGGATTTCACTAAATTATTAACATCCGGTCATCTGGACACCGGGTCCCTTACCCGGGTAGGGCGCACCGAATTTTTAGTCCGGTTCTCTGGAAGGAACGTGTGGGTTCCTGTAACAGGTCCGGCGTAGATCCTCTTCGTCTGCGGAAAGGTTCTAGAAGAGGGGTGATGGTATTCTACTAGGAGTCTACTTGCTGTGCTGTAATAGGAGAAGGACTCTATGTCCTATGTGGACTCTAGAAGACAAGTCCTTCAAATTAACTGAAAGTAGAGCTCTCCTAAACCCAGTCCAACTTTATCACAAGCCCTATAAAAGGAGGGTACTCTTAAGGTAAAGAATAACTCATTTTATTCAAGCTAATATACTCACAGTTAAGAACAAACCAGACTGACTTAGGTATCGGAGCTTACCCCAGAGCTTACTGGTGTCTTAGCTTTTCTGTCTTGTAGGAACAATATCAGATCTGGCCCGATGAACAACCCAAATCCGGATCTCTCGAAGGATTTCAGACAATCCATCATTTGGTGCGGTAAGTGTGGAACGACTAATCATGAATTCAAGATCCGCTAATATTACTTCAGTATCAAAATTGAATTTAAAGTATCAAAATTGTTATATATTCATTTCTATTTTAACTTTTCTCACGTAGTTCTAATATTACTAATATTAACTAATTTATTAAATTTATATAATTATATAAACTAATATATTGGTATAGAATTTGTTTCATATAAGTAAATAAATATTTTTAAAATATAAAATAGAAGTAGAACTATATAAAATTGAAAACATGGACATTTCATCTCAAACTTATGGACAACATTAAGTATAGAATTTGTTTCATATAAGTAAATAAATATTTTTAAAATATAAAATAGAAGTAGAACTATATAAAATTGAAAACATGGACATTTCATCTCAAACTTATGGACAACATTAACAATATATATATATATATATATATATATATATATATATCATTTTAAAAAATTATCAAAATTGTAAAAACATGTATTGCAACTTTAAAGATATTATATCAAACTGATAAAAAGTTGATAGAAAAAATTAAGAAAATAAATAATAGCGAAATTTATATTTTTAAAACATATATGTATACAAGTATATAAATATTAATGCGCGTATATAAACAACAAAATTTTATTACAAGTATTCTAATTTGATTTGAAAATTAAAATAATTATTTTCTTAGATATAATCAAGGATAGTTTTGTACTTGCATATACAAAAATAGATTGAAGGACTAAAGTGTTGATTGAAACTAAACTTAATTAAGGACCTTAGAGTACACGTATAGACTAACTAGCGTAATATATAAAAACATAGGGACTAACAAATTGTAAACCTTTTATTCCAATCAATATTAGTTCCTTCGTATGCAATATTTGAATATTAAAAAAAAAAAAACTGAATTACCAATTAAAAAAAAAAAAAAACTCAATAATCAATTAAGGGTTTTGTTGCTAAAAGGACCACTTAAAAAGATGCCTGAATAATTGGAAATACTTTAGAAAAAAACTCAATTTTGAAACGTGCAATAATGTTTTGATGAAGATTTTTTTTTTTTTTTTTTTTTTTTCTGTTGATGAATATGTTGCACATCTAGAATTTAGATATATTTTCATGTATAGATTTTTTGTTTATGAAAATAAAGGAGTAAATATATCAATTAGATAAATATTCAAGAGAAACTCTGTCAAAAAAAGATGTGCAATATAAATACAAGCCTAACAAAATCAAAATACAATATTTAATTCAATTTTCTTTTGTAAAAGCAAAATTTGCGTTCCACTGAATGAAAAAGATAAATACAAGAATAAGAAGGAACAAATCCTAGTACAGATTTCGATTTCTTTTTTTTTTTTTTTTTTATTCTTTTTAAATATTGAAGCATATTAACTCAAAATTGTGGTATTTGTTTGAAAAATTTTGAAACTAACACCTCTATTGAGGGCCAAGATATTTATAGGGATTTTTTTTTTTTTATACATAAAATTTAGGTAAAAGTAGCTAATCCATTCTCTAGTTCAAGTTAATCTGCAAGCCTCAATGAAGGTTTATAATGGAATTTACAAATCTTCAATTAATTAACAAAGGGAAATTTTCAACTAATTAACAAATGCTAAATTCTAGAGATTTGAACCTCAAACCTGTTAAACAGAGTTCAACTTCATACCACTTGCTCTAACCCTTATTGGCTATGGATGCAGTTTGCTTTCTTATTACATTTTAATTTGACTATATATAAGTTTTTTCTTTGAAAAAAAAGTAATTAGTATTTAATAAATCTTTTCACGTATGTCATGTTGATTATTAGTATAATAATAAAGGTGTAAATACAAAAATAAATCTCATGGTTTCATTTATTTACGATTGGTATCTGTGGTTTAAAATGTTGTAAACTGAGATTTATGGTTTTGCAATATTAACGAAAATAGTCGATGGTCCAATACATATCTCCTAAAAACTTTTTTATTCTTCGAATTTTGACATCAAATTGTGCACGTTGGTCGATAAAAATGCAACACATCTTATGGTAAAGCTTGAAAATTTTTGGAAATCAAAAATATTTTTTAATTAACAATAAAAAAAATTGGAAATAATCACAAAAAGGTGGAAAAATGGCCGACAAATTTGTATTCCTACTTCCCAGAAGAGAGAGTTGTACAGTTGTAGGTTTAAGAAGAGTGGGTAAGTTATAATGGAAGATGATAAGCTCGATATTATATGTAGATTACCAACTGATGGATTCAGTAAAATCCTCTGGATGATCCGGGTCCGGGTTGCTACTCTGACCGGATCCAATGTTGCTTCTGCAAGACAAAACGATGAGACACCGGTAACCTCTGGGGTATACTCCGATGCCTAAGTTAGTATGCTCCTATGTGTTAAAAGTACTTTTAGGAGAATTAAAATAGAATTCAATAGTCCTTACCTCATGCAGAGTATCCTCCTTTTATAGGAGGGAATGGTAGAGTTGGATTGATATTGAAAGAGCTTCTACGTGGGTGGTGTTCCTGCCCTAGTAAAACACGGGGGTGGATTCCTAATTGGACACCACCTCTTCTCCTAGGATCTCTCCGCGGATCAAGGAAACTTAATTCGAATCTGCTCAGGGGTGGTTGGGATCCGGATTTGGAATGCGGCTTCTTAAGCCGGGTGATGGGATACGGGTCCGGACTACCGGACTAGACCGGGTGTACTGGACCGAACTGGTAGTCTGGACCGGATGTCATCAGAAGTCCCCCCTAAGTCTGAAGTAAACCCTTTAGGGTTTATGACCTAAAACCCTGCCTAGGAACGCGTGCTCACCCACTGTCTGCCACGTACTGTGTAGCTGCAGGGACGCGACCTTCGATTTGACTTAAATGCTGCAACCTTTTGATTTCCCACCAACAAGGTATTTAAGTCGCTGATTTCAGCTCTGGGCGTCATTCTGAGTTTCTAGCGTTCTCATTTCTCAAAAACCAGTAAGTGCTTTCTTCTTTCTTCTGCTACTTTCCTGTTTTTCTTCTGTTCTTAGTTCTAGGGTTACTGTTTGTTATGGGTTCTTCGAGTTATTCGTGGACCGCTAGCACTGCTCCTCGCCCTGTGTCCCCTTCTGTGGAGGTGGATTCTGACGCTGCTAGGCTTTCCACCTCCGAGTCCTCTGAAAGAACTCGCTCCGCTGGAGAGACCAGTGCACCAGTCTACCTCCCTGAGTCATCTCAGTTGGTCAGGGGTGTCTCAGGGAGAACCCTTACCCCCAGGATATCACAGATGGCTTCTTCCATTGCTTTCCGCGAGATAAATCAGTTAGCTTCTGATTACCCCTGGTTAGAAGCCTGCGAGTGTCTCATCCCTACTTCCAGCCAGAGGGTTCATCATCCGCCGCCCGGCTATTTCTCCATCTACCTTCACCATGTAGTGGGCGGGTTCACCTATCCGCTCCCGGAGGGGATTTGCTCTATCCTGAACCGGTACGGGGTATGTCCGGCCCAGTTGCACCCGAATGTGATGGAGGACATGTGCGCCATGTATTGGTTGTGCTGTAACCTCAGCATCCAACTGACCGGTTCTCTCTTCCGGCATATCGCCACTCCGGTTCTCCGAAACACCAATAGCGACCATCTAACAATGGCTAAGGGGCCTCTCTTCCGGTTTTTTTCTGGCCGCACTTCTTCGGTGAAGGGGTTCAAGGGTCTATTTTTCTTCATTAAGTTGAAGGAAAATGTGCCAACATTCCCCACCGCTTGGTCTTTCCGGCCCGCGAGCGAGATGCAGGGGGAGAAGGATAAGCTCTCGCCCCAGGAACAGGCCCACCTCGATCTGCTGACGGCGGTCTCGACTCAGTATTGGAAGCTGCAGTAAGCCACAAGAGCTTACCGTCAAGGGTTGCCTCTGGCAGCGCTTGATGACCGGACCGGTCTCCTTGTGTTCTTTAATGATCCCTTAGAGGGCCGAGGTATTTATTTACTTATTTTTGTATTTTCCCTCTGTGCCAGGGATGTCACTTGCTGATACTGTTGCAGCCTTGCGTGCCCGAAAGAGCGGATCTAAGGTGTCTACTGCCGCACCTGCTCCGGTTCCTGTAATCAATTCAGCCGGTCCGGATCCTGCTGCTCCTGTCATGAGTGCGGGGCCTGCAGGAAATAAGAAGAGGCCTGGTGCTCCCGTATCCGAGTCGGACAGAGGGAAGAAAGTCGGAGTGCTACGCTCTTCACTTTCTTTTCTTTTTTTTTTTACGCCGGATTGTGCTGACTTTTTGTTATACAGGAGGTAGCACCTGACTTTTCGGGTCCGGTGAACACTGACAGCCCGATACGGGATATTTTAATTTCGAAGTTCGGCCAAGATGCAAGTCTTGCTGACCCTCTAGTGCAGCTGGAGCTGAGCAACGGCATGTATCTCCCTGCTGACTCCTCCCGGGTGAGGACTATGTCAAACCGGAGCATCGGGACTAGAGTCCTGAGCAAGCTATACATGATAAGTCCTAGACTCTTTCCCTTACCTTCTGGCTGTATCTAACTGTTTCTCTGCAGGCCATCCCCTTCCTCTACGAGGAGTTGAAGAGGGTTGAAGAAGCGGATCGAATCTACGATCAGAGCATTGCCGGTGCTCTGGAGAGGAAGAAGTTGGAAGAGGGCCTGGCAAAAGTAAAGGCTGAGGCTGAACAACAAAAGAAGGCGCTTGATGCTGTGACTGCCGAGAATGCAACCCTCAAGCGTTCTCTCGAACTAGCCGAGGCGGCCCTCGAGCAGGAGAGGAAGTCCCGCGAAAGTGACCGACTAGCGGCGGAGGAGAAGTTGAAGGAAAGGACCCTTACCTACGGGTGCCTTGCCCTACTGTATGGGGACCGTATCATTCAAAAGTGCTCTGAAGTCTACCCGGATGTTGCTTTCGGGGACATAGAAGTGGACTTCCTTGATGAAGCCGATCTCCCGGATGAGGAAGATGATGTCCCTCCAACCGCCTCGGCGCTTGAAGAGGGATCAGCTGAGGGATCCGGCGATCAGAATAGGGATTGATATTTTGTAAATGTACATTTTTCCCCGTTATGGGCAGTTAATGAAACAAGAATTTTTTTCGATGCAGTTCAATTTTTTTCTTCTTTTTGTGTTTGAATACAAACTTAATGCATCTGTTTATGGCTGCCCCTTTAAAGCCGGGTCTAAGTTCGGAATCGAATGTTAACCCAGGACTTCAATTTTATCGAAGGCGAATGGGAGGGTCGAGCATACACTTATTCGAAAGCGAATTAAAATGGCCAAGTACCTCAAAGAAATATTCGAAAGCGAATAATAAAAGAGCTGGTTAGGCATAAAATGATGTATTCGAAAGCGAATCTCCATTAAATAGAAAGTTACAGCACTATAGCTATAGTTGCCTCATTAAAAACCTCAGTAGGGAAAACCCTGTGGGAAAAAACCGCTACCGAGGGAAAAAGAGTGCAACGTGCTCTATTGGTAGTATTTCCTAAGTGCCTTGGAGTTCCATGTGCGTGGAATGTCTCTTCCATCCATATGGCATAGTTTGTATGTAGCCTGTACAAGGGCCTTATTGATCCGGTACGGTCCCTCCCATTTGACAGCTAATTTTCCTCTGCCTTCTCTAGCCTGTGAGGCCTCCGCGTCTCGCAATACTAGATCTCCCGGCTGGAAGGCTACCGCCTTTACTTTCTTGTCATGGTACTGAGCGACTTTATTTTTGTATGCCGCCATAAGGACGAAGGCCCTCTCCCTCCTTTCCTCCAGCGAGTCCAAGTGAAAGCATAAGTTGATGTCATTCTGGGCTTCGCTGTAGTACGTCACCCTGTCACTAGGAGAGCCTATTTCTACCGGGATTACTGCTTCGGTACCGTACGTTAGGGCGAAAGGGGTTTCCCCTGTGGCCCGTCTCGGGGTGGTTCTGTACGCCTATAGTACGCTGTTTAGTTCATCTGCCCATGCTCCTTTGTGCCCCTCCAACCTCTTTTTGATGCCGTCGCATATGGTGCGGTTGGTAACCTCTGTCATGCCATTACTCTGCGGGTGGGCAACCGAGGTACACCTATGTGTGATGCGGAAGCTTTCGCAGAATTCTTTGAATTTTCTGGAGGTGAACTGAGTCCCATTGTCCGTGATGATGGTATTCGGTATGCCGAATCTTCCCAGGATGTATTCCTTGACAAAGGAAATCTCTTTCTCAGGGGTGATGGTAGAGAGGGCTTCTGCTTCCACCCATTTGGTGAAGTGATCAACCGCTACGATTATCCACTTCCTCTGTCTGCTTGCTTTCGGCAACGGACCCACAAGGTCGATCCCCCATGTTGAAAAAGGCCAAGCCGTTAGGATTGGCTGTTGCTCCGCCGATGGTTGGCTGGTTTTCTTTGCATGTACCTGGCATTGGTGGCAAGCATAGATGTAGGCCTCTGCGTCTTCTTTCATTGTTTCCCAGTAGTATCCCATGAGCATTGCTCTACGGAGTATGGTTAGGGCGGCCTGATGTGACCCACAGATCCCCTCGTGGAGTTCTCTCAAAACATAGTTGCCTTCTTCTAGCGGGATGCATTTCATCCAAGGGCGACTAAAAGACTTGCGGTAAAGCTGTCCGTCTATGATAGCATACCTAGAAGGCTTCCTCGAGATTCGGCGAGCCGTTGGTTCATCAGCCGGTAATTTTCCTTCCTTCAGGAAGTCCATGATGGGTGTAATCCAGCATGTTCCATGGTGATCTACCGTCAGGGCTTCGTTTTTCTCAATGCTGGGTGAGACTGTACTTCGTACGGACAGTGCAGATGTTGCCACTCTTCTTTGCTAGAGGCAGCTTTAGCGAGTTCATCCGCTAGGCTGTTGGCTTCCCAGGGTATGTTTTCAATCTTCCATACTGTTCCCTGCACCTCAATCTGTTTCAGCAAACTCCGGACAGTGTCCAAATATCCTTTCATGGCTGGGTCTCGGACTTCAAAGTGTTTGTTTATCTGGTTGGACACCAATCTAGAGTCACTGAGTATCCGGACTCTGTCTGGCCCTATTTCTTTGATCAGCTCCAGGCCTTTGATCATTGCTTCGTATTCTGCTGCATTATTCGTTGTTGGGAAGTCCAACTTCACTGCATAGTGGAGTCGGATCCGGTTCGGTCCTTTGATGTATACGCCTGCTCCGGCCCCTTCTTTTGACGACGCTCCATCCACAAAGACGTCCCATTCTTCAGATGGAGGTGTTGAGTTGTGCTCAAGATCTTGGAACTCTGTTACGAAGTCTGCTAGGATTTGAGCTTTCATAGCTTGCCTGGGCTCGAATCTGATGTCAAATTCCTCCAGGCTATCGCCCATTCCACCAATCTCCCGGATGTTTCAGGCCGTTGCAGCACCTTTCTGAGTGGGAACCCGGTTCTCATGAGATAGTATGTGCCTGGAAGTAAGGCCTTAGTCTATTGGATGCCGAGAGCAGGGCCAGTGCCATTTTCTCAATGTTGGGGTATCTTGTCTCCGCCCCTCGTAGTACCTTGCTGGTGTAATACACCGGATATTGTTGCTCGTCCTCTTCTCTTACAAGAACCGATCCACCGGCTTCCTCTACAGCTGCCAAGTAAACATATAATTTTTCTCCCGGTATTAGTCTGCTCAGCAGCGGGGGTGATGTGAGGAACTTCTTCAATTGGTCAAACGCCTCGTGGCATTCCTTGTCCCACTTGAAGGCCTGCCCTTTTTTGAGTGCTTTGTAAAACGGCATGCATCTTTTTGCCGAGAACGAGATGAACCTTCCTAGGGCTGTGATTCTTCCATTTAGTTTCTGGATGTCGTTGAGGGTCTTGGGTGGAGCCATTTCTAGTACGGCCTTTATCTTCTCCGGGTTTGCTTCAATCCCTCTTTGTGAGATCATGAATCTTAGGAACTTGCCGCCTCGTACTCCGAATATGCATTTTTCCAGATTCAGCTTAAGTCTGTACTTCTGGAGGATGGAGAATGCCTCCCTTAGATCTCTGGGGTGGTCATTCAGGGTCCGGCTCTTGACAATCATGTCATCCACGTACACTTCGACCGTTCTCCCAATCAACTCCTTGAACATACAATTCACCAACCTCTGGTAAGTAGCTCCTGCGTTTTTTAATTCGAAGAGCATGACCTGGTAACAGTATGTCCCTTTGTGCGTAATGAAAGAGGTTTTCTCTTGGTCCACCGGGTCCATGGGTATTTGGTGATATCCGGATGCTGCGTCTAGGCATGAATATATGGCGTACCCAGCCGTCGAATCCACCAGCTGGTCAATATTGGGCAGTGGGTAGCTGTCTTTCGGACATGCTTTGTTGAGGTCGGTGAAATCGACGCACATGCGCCACTTTCCACTTGCCTTCTTCACCATCACTACGTTCGCCAGCCATTTGGGGTATTGAACTTCCCGGATGTGTCCTGCGTCGAGTAATCTCTGGATCTCTTCCTCGATTGCCCTCTACCTTTCCGGTGCATATTTTCGCCTCTTCTGTACTATAGGGGTTGCTTTCGAATCTACATTGAGTGTGTGTTTTATTATTTCTGATGGTACCCCTTCTATGTCACTAATTTTCCAGGCGAAAGTGTTCTGCTCCTCTTTTATTACTTGTATAATCTGCTCTTTGATGCCACTATCTAGCTCTTGGGATATCCACACGTTTCTATCTGATGCGACTGTTAGCGTTTCAAGTTTATCCACCGGCTCTGTCTTCCTTTCTTCTTCCTCCGGGTTCCTCTCTGACTGTAAGGAAGCGAGGTATGTTCTTTGAGCGATCTGCTGGCTCCCTCTGGCTATCGCCCATCCGGAGGCGGTAGGTATTTACAGTGTCAGATACCGGATTGATAAGACGACCTCTGATTCGGAGAGAAGCGGTCTACCTAGTATGGCGTTGTATGCCAGAGGAGAGTCTATTATGGGGAAGTCGGCTTTTGTCCTCCATACATGTTTCTCATCTCCTATCTCCATATCCAACGCTACTTGACCTGTTACCGGTACAGTGTGTCCACTGAGGCCGACTAGTGGGGCGTGAACCGGATGGATTCTACTAGGCGTAACTCTCAGCTTATCTATTGCATGTCTGGTGATGATGTTTGTCGAGCTTCCCGTATCCACCAAGATATGTTTGACCAAGTAACCTTTGATCTCTGCTTCCATGACCAGGGCGTCTGTGTGACCCGGTGCTATTCTGTTCTCCGAGAGGGGAGGGTTAGGCTTAGCGTCTCTTTCGGCTTTCCTTTTGATCTTTTTAGCCCGCGGATCTCCTCCTGCTATTACCATGACCACTCCTTTCGTTCTTTTGGCCGGTTGACAGTCTTCATCAGTAGGTCTCTTTGATTCCTCCTTGCCTTTCCTCTTTACAAACTTTCGTAGTTTGCCCTTCTTGATCAGTTCCTCGATGTCCTCCGCCAGCCGTTTACAGTCATTCGTGTCGTGGCCGTTCACGCGGTGGTATCTACAGAATGCCTTCTCATCCTCTCCCATGATCTGTCCTCTTCTAGCTTCTGGGTAGGATAGGCTCTTCTTGTCTCTGCTCTTCTCTACAGCCACTAGCACCTCGCCTAATGGCCGGTTGAGGGGTGTGAATTCTCTCGGTTTTCTGTGGTCCCTTCTCTCTCTTCTGTCCCTCCTGGGCTGCCTGTCCTCTGATCCCCTCTCGCCATCTTTATGGTGCCGGGTTGGCGCACCCCCTTCGTCTAGTTCTATGAATGTTTTTGCCATTGAGATCATCTGTGTTACATTTTGGGGCTTCCTTAAGACGAGGTCGGCCCTTAGCCTCTCATTGGTTGTGTTGGCGATCAGTGCCTCTAACGCCATGTTGAAATCCAGTCTCCGAATCTCCACTGTTGCTAGGTTGAATATGTCCACGAACTCTCAGAGGGACTCTCCTTGCCTCTGTTTCACGTCGTGTAGGGTTCTACTGGCTATTCCGGTGGGGACCGAACTATAGAACTTCGTGCAGAATTGCTCTCGGAGCTGTTCCCAACTGTTAATCGATGCCGGCTCTAGAGTCTCGAACCAATAGGAAGCCGGACCCACCAGCGTTGATGAGAATAATCTGCACATCAGACCCTCGTTGGCCCTAGCTATCTCCATCCTGTTCTTGTAGTTTCTGGAGTGGACGTAGGGATCTGTTTTCCCATTATAGTTCTCAAAGTTTAGCTGTTTGAATTTGGGGTCACATGGCATGCTCAGGATCCGATTGGTGAAGCAGGATCCTCCGCTTTCTAGTAGTGGCTCTTGTATGGGCACTGAGAATCGGGAAAAGTAGTGTTTGAACAATGCCATCATCTTTGGGTCGTCTGCTCCTTCCGGTGTAGGTGTTGCTGCTTGTGTTGGGGGTGGGCCCAACATGTACCAGTGGGTCGGATGATAACTTGGCGGAGGTGTCTGGACCAAGGTTGGGAAGCTGGGTAGCCTGGCCTGTGACATCATTGGAGCCAGTGGAGCCCCGAACGTCGCATGTTGGGCTGTGGGATCCCCAAACCCAGGGAAGAAGGTGTTAGGCTGATTCATCTGCTTGGTGTCTTCTGGAAAAACATGTGCTGGGTTTGTGGTTGGAGGGGCCCTGGTGTATTCTGGTAGTGGGAATAGGTTCCGAGCTACTTCCATTCCCAAGCTGTCAACTCCTGTAATCAGGGGGGATGTGCTGCTACTGATGGTTGGTCCAACCATGCCATGATTCTGGATCTGAAGAAACGCCTGTCTCAGATCTCCGGCATCGGCGGGACTCAAGTTGCTGGCTATTCGATTGATTACTGCTGCCTGGGGAGATATGGATGAGTTCAACGTCGCCTGTGGAGTTGTGGTTGCGAGAGAATCTCCCAAAATGTCTGAAGTCATGTTAGCGGAATTTGGATTCATGATTATCCGTCCACGCTCACCGCACCAAATGATGGATTCAGTAAAATCCTCTGGATGATCCGGGTCCGGGTTGCTACTCTGACCGGATCCAATGTTGCTTCTGCAAGACAAAACGATGAGACACCGGTAACCTCTGGGGTATACTCCGATGCCTAGGTTAGTATGCTCATGTGTGTTAAAAGTACTTTTAGGAGAATTAAGAATAGAATTCAATAGTCCTTACCTCATGCAGAGTATCCTCCTTTTATAGGAGGGAATGGTAGAGTTGGATTGATATTGAAAGAGCTTCCACGTGGGTGGTGTTCCTGCCCTAGTAAAACACGGGGGTGGATTCCTAATTGGACACCACCTCTTCTATTAGGATCTCTCCGCGGATCAAGAAAACTTAATTCGAATCTGCTCAGGGGTGGTTGGGATCCGGATGCGGAATGCGGCTTCTTAAGCCGGGTGATGGGATACGGGTCCGGACTACCGGACTGGACCGGGTGTACCGGACCGAACCGGTAGTCCGGACCGGATGTCATCACCAACTATAATTTAGCAGCAGGCACTTTCTTAGAGTAGTTTTGTTTATAACTTTGTTAATACTCTGGATTAATTAATTCCCACAACTTGCTCAAGGGTTACAAGGAGCAGAATATTGGGACTGCGATAATTGATTACAATTCAGGCAAATTGCAGTTGTATATCCAGCAAGGTAACAAATTGGAACTTAACATTTGATTTTAGGGTGTTGCGCCATCAAATTTTTTGAGTTTTCTAAACAAAAGCATGGGAACCTTATAGGATTCGAATGCAATTCTGCTTTTAATTATGCAAAAAAATTGGTGAACACAGTTTCGTTTGAGATGCTCAGCAAGCACTGAAAATTAGCTGAAATAGATTGATGAGTCGGAAGATCATTTTGTGCAAGTGGAAAACATTGACAAAAATTATGATGAACTGTTATCAGAAATTCAAAATAATGTTAATCTTTGGTTTAGAAAGATTATAGATGAACTAGTTCTACAACTAAATTATGTAACTTATTGATTAATTATGTTCCTGCCGGATAGATGAAACCACCTGTAGAAGCAGAAATCATAATCAATGCTGTGGATGAATTTTAAGTTTTCAGAACGCATCGTTATGTTTGATTTCCACTTGTATGCAATGCTGTTGAATGACAAAGAAAGTTAAATGGTCGGGTTTGCTATGCTGAATTGAGAAAATTTAGTTAATCTTGAGAAACATTGGAGGTTCTCTTTGCTATTTAATGAAATCGATACTCATCTGTCGGTCCTCAACTTACTGGAGTTTGTTTTCAGTGAGCGAGAATCGAACCATTTTGCAGATTTTTGGATAAAAGAGGAGTCTGTGGAGTGAGTGAATTTGTAGCCTGGCTTTTGTAGTTTAGTTGTATGTTGCTATTATTTCTGTTGTGAGGTCTTTCGCCCCCTTGTTTTCGTTGCATTTGGTTTTAGTCTCCTTTTGAGTAATTGTGGCTTGGAAATATTTGGCCAGGCTCTTTTCTTGGGTTTTATTTTCCAGTACCATCTGTATGTTAAAATAATAAACTTAATTAAAGAGGCAAGATTTGTATCCAATCCAATTAATGAGAAGTTAAATCATGCATGAAACGGTGCATGGGTTTGATTGATGCCTGTAATGTATAACTAGAGGACAAATGTAACTAAAGAAAGAAGTGAAGAGGTGAGGTGGGTAGTTGCTCTACGTAATTGCATGTATATGCATGTATGTGGTGGCAAGTGTAGAATTATTTAGAAATTGTTTATTGTGTTGTAGGGTCGGCCAAAATTGGGCTAGTTAGATATGTAGTAATGTGAGGAAAATAATTGCAAGTGAAATTGAGTATTTTATGTTTGTGTTATATAGTATTATTTTGTAATAAAATAATTATTAGTCTTTAATTAATTTCTCTTCCTACAACAAAGTGGTATCAGAGCCAAGTTTGTAAGAGTTTAGAGGCCCTACCAAAAAAAAAAAAAAAAAGAACCTTAATTATAATATCTCTTATCACTTCCCTCAGCTTACCAAAAATAATTATACAAATTGGTGCATCAAAATGAAAGTCATCCTCGGAGCCCAAGATGTTTGGGACATTGTCGAAAATGGCTACGTAGTCCCAGTTGATGATGTGCGATTGTCTTAGGCAGGGAAAGATAGTCTGCATAAAAATCATAGAAGTGACCAGAAGACACTTAGAATGATCCACCAAGGATTGGATGAAGTTGTGTTTGAAAAGGTGGCAGAAGCTACCATCTAGAAACAAGCGTCGGACATACTGTGAGTTTCTCTTCAAGGAGAGGAAAAAGTAAAGAAGGTCCAGTTACAAATGCTGAGAGGCGAGTTCGAGACAATGCAAATGAAAGATATAGAGGCAATTGCTGATTACACTTCACGAGTAAAATCTGTCGTTAATCAAATGTGGCAGTATGGTGAAAAAATTGACGAATCCAGAATTGTCAAAAAAATTCTACGATCACTACAACAGAAATTTGACTATGTAGTGGTAGCTATGGAGGAGTCACGGGACATAATGAAATGACTGTAGATGCAGTGATGGGTTCATTGCAAGCACGTGAGGAAAGACTAAACAGACAAAAAGAAGTATCAACAGAACAAGTCTTGATGACAAAGACTTCGCTCAAAGAAAATGAAAATAGTCGAGATGAAAGCTAATCTGGAATAGGGCATGGAAAATGTTGAGGAGGATATGGAAGAGGGAGAGGACGTGGCAGAAATCAACAATCAGGAAGAGGTGATAACAATGAAGGAAACACTCAGTTCACAAGAGGCAGAGGCCGTGGAAGTGGATGGGGATGAGAAAGAGGAAACTAGAGATCAAATGACTGACATGGCAAATCTAATGTTCAGTGTTATAACTGCTCCAAATATGGACACTATGCATCAGAATGTTGGAGTCCTCCCAAGGAGGTGGAAGAAAAAGCTAACAACATCCAAGAGGAGGATGTGACTTTTGGGATTCGTCGTCGAAAATCAACCGACAAAAGGGGAAATACGTGTTGATTTCCTCGAATCCGAGCCCAGGAGCTAGTGAAGTGGAAATCAAAAATTGAAGCCATAAAGAGAAAGTTTAGATACTCACGTGGTATATCTCTTTAATAGATGGCTGCAGAAATCAAAATAGATTTATTGAACTAACGGCTATTGAACTAACCCCGTGCTAGCGGATCCGATTTTACAAGAAGAGAGGAGAGGAGATATGGCTGAAATTTTTCTTACAAAAGAAATGAGATAATGATGAATTATATAAGAAGCAAAATCCAATTTTGCTACGGCTTATGACTCATCACTTTTCTTCTCTTTTTTATCCATAAGAAGTAAAGTCTAACGTTACAACCAAAAGTCAAAGAATGACTCATCCATCACCCATAAATTTCGGTCAACACAACCATTCTATGTGGGCTTCATTCCTTCCAAGCCCAAGCCCATATTAATCCCTTAGTTTTAATTAATTTCAAATAGAACTTTAATTCAACATGTATGCTTATATATTATACCATATAATATATTATATACATTTAAATTAAAATTAAAATTAATTTGACCTATTAATTTAACCAAGGAATTAATTTAGACTCACATAAAATGAAATACATGTAAACCTATACATATAAAATATTTTTACTTAGGAAATAATCTCATAAATTAATTCATTGAATTAATTATGTGAAGGCCCAAATAAGTATTAATTATATTCTTTTGATCAATCCAATTGATCAATATAAAAATTAACAAAATATTTATTTTGTCAAATGGTGAAATATCTGCTTTAGTTTACATTATTGAAATATTTCGTTGATTTATTTGTTGAAAATTAGTTTTCCTATATGTGATGAGATTGGAAAAGAAAAAACACTTCCATTTTTGTCCACATGCTACCCTATAAGGTCAACGGATGGGCCAATAAAAAAATTACTATCATTCATCAAAATTGGGATGCAATTATTTATTTTTAAGAAAAAAGAAATTAATTCAAAGTATGAATTGGCAATTATATTAACGACAATAATAAATAGAGTTTGATGGATCTGCTATCTATTTAGAATATAGCCATTGTGTGATATAGTGCCAGTTCAATTAAGCTTTTGATAATCAATTAACAAGACATTGATTAGTAACAAAAAGACAAGATTTTGATGCTCCTATTTGGATATAAAGAGACCATTTTATGCTTTAGGGCACAATTGCACGATCTGCAAAATAAATGCAAGTTACTATTTTTTTTTTTTTTTTAGTAATCAATAGGTTTTTATTTTGCATGGACAGGTTAACATTGACATAGGATCATGACAAGGCCATTTGTAGTTATATATAGAAAAATATTAATTAATGTCATGTGAGATGGACACCATGCAATTAGAGGGCCACAAACAATGTCGATTTTGTGGTTTATTGATGATTAAAAATGGTGTGGACGGTGTATATGAACATGATGATGGATTTGTTGACTTTATTTCTCAATTAATTAATGACCCACAAAACAGCAATTAAGGATAAGGATTTAGTTGTGTAGTATTTCTTATGGGCCTTCTAGTTTTTTTTTTTTTTTTAGGGGAAGATTGCTATTATGCTAGAATTAGTTGTCCATTAACACCTTTCTTTTTATTGATTCATTTATTTTCTTTTTCTTTTTTTTAAATTTATCTCGAGTCTCTTTATCTATTTTTACAAAGTGAAACATTTTTCAATTTAACACATTGCGTACTCAATCAATTATAATTACACATTTAAATTCCTAGTTAATAAAAAAAATTAGCTATAATCATCAAACTTAATTAAATATGTGTAATTTATTTCATCTGCTATTAATATTGTACATATAAACATTTCATTTTTTTCAGTTATAGAGAGAGAGAGTCACACTATCAGTGTATTATGAGAAGTGAATAACAGTGTATAAGTAGTATATAAACAATGTCTAAGAAGTATATAAACAGTATATAAGAAGTGTATAAACAGTATATAATAATATATAAAAAGTGTATAACAATGTATAAGAAGTGTATAAACGGTATATAACAATGTATAATAGTATATAAGAAGTGTATAAACAGTGTATAAACAGTGTATAAGAAGTATATAAACAATATATAACAATATATAAGAAGTGTATAACAATGTATAAGAAGTATGTAAACAGTATATAACAATATATATCAATGTATAAACAATGTATAAACTGACGGATGAAGGCCTAAACAGTGTTTTTTTGGGGTCCAAATGTGACCTATCACGGTAAACCTATGATAGCCCTTATAGAGCTCAAAAATCACATTCCGAAAACATATTATAATAGTCAATTGGACTCCCATAGCAAAAGTTACATCCGTTTTAAAGTCTACCAAAAAATAAAACTACTTATTTTCTTTCTTCGGCCCATGATCTTTTTTATAAGAAATGTATAACAATGTATAATAAGTGTATAAAATGCAGTCCTAAAACGTAATCATAAAATACACATTAGACCACATGCTAATTGAAAGATAAGTAAAAAACAACAGTGTACAACTTGCTGCAACTTGCTCTTTTCATTATACCACAAGCTCTCAAACAACAAACAAATTACGGTCCCTAACTCTTTCACTCAAAGTTCTTATTTCAGGCACAACTTTCCATCTACAACAACGTTTCACCATAGTAACAAATTAAATCTCACATTGAATCCAATATGTTCTATGCCACATAGTCAAGGAGTGAAAATTGATAACAGAAAAGAAAACTATCTCATTTATAATTCAATCAATGCTCAAGTTTCATATTAACTATTAGATAAAAATGTTATGACTTTCACAATTTATCTACTTCATAAGTAAAACCATGATCCAAATTTACATTGGTAGCTTGAATAAGAAAGAAAGGAAATAATTCTTCACAAATATCAGAAAGCAATCCGAAAGGACTAAGTTACAGAATGATAAAAGCAAATAGGTGGTGGAATTGACAGATTAATTGGTAATGTAACAATTCATTTTAACTAACAAAGAAATTTAACGATTAAAGTTTTAAATCCTTACATTTATTAATTCCTTTTGAGCATTCTTTAATTCAACATGTGCATCGTGCTCCTTAGTGATAAGAACTTAGTTCAAATCTCTCAAGGCATCTACTTCTTCTTCTTGGTCCTCTAATTCTTTTTGCAGCTTCGAAATTATCTCTTGTTTCTCTGTAATCAATTTTTCTAGCTCAAGACTCCTTTCTTGTTTCTTTCTTGCCATTACAGTTACTAATTAACAAGAAAAACAAAGCATAATACACTAACTTCGATTAAAGATTAATGCACTATAGGTTAAAACAATGTATAACAGTGTATAAGAAGTGTATAAACAGTGTATATCAGTGTATAACAATGCATAAGAAGTGTATAAATGGTGTATAAACAGTGTATAACAATGTAAATTCAATTAAAGGAATTTACAAACCATTGAATATTCAGCCAAATTTAATGCAATTTCAATAGATTTCTCCATATTGTTGAACCTAGAAACAAAACATAAAGCTTTAAATAGGAGAGTGCAGAGAACTGTTCTTTCTTCCACAAAATAATACCAAAAAAAGCTAATGAAGTAAAACGAAACTCAAATCGAACATTGACACCATAAATTTGAAATCCATAAAAGGGGAAAATAGCAATATGACATAAAGACTTGAAAATCACATAGCAATCAACAATGAAGATATGAAGAAAATCTAGGGTAAATTAAAAGCATAAATTATAGTGAAAGCATAAGAAGAAACAAAAAAACCCACCAAAATTAAGCGTTAATGGCAGAAGGAATGCACGAACTATGCAATCGGCGACCTAAAAGAGGCAGTGAATGAAATCGTAGATGCCAAAGGAACCTAATAAAGACAAAACAAAATCATACAATACCATAAGGGAATAGAGGAGATCGAACACAGTGGAGCTGCCAGAATCCGGTGCCTGCATTTGAAGAATCTTAGGCTCTGTAAGAAGATATTGCAAGTTGATGGAGTCATCAAATCGAGAAATCACTGATAGAGAAAGAAGAAAATGTAAAAGAGAATGAAGATATAAAGAAAACCTAAAAAAGAAAGAAGATACAAAGAAAACGTAAAACAGAAAGAAGTATAATACTAAAAGCGTATTTATGAAAATATGAAAAGGTATGAGATGAATAAATTCTTAAAACAGTGTATTTTCGACAATTACCCCAATGTATATAAGATGGGTGACACCTACAAATAATTAAAAAATTGATTGACCTTCCACCCCTTTCGCCCTCTTCAGTCTTCAGATTTTAAAATACCAACAAAAACTCATAAAACCAATCCAAAAATACAGAGGAAGGGTAAAAACTTTTTTTTTTATGAGTAACGTGGATTGAAGGGAAGAGGAGGCTAAACATCCCAATTAGGTTGGCACCTTTAGACCCCCCACTTCACAGCAACCCGAAAAATGCATTAAAAGGACCTTGAGGAAAGGTCAGAAATTACAAGAGCAACAATTCTGGATTTACAATAGCGTCTGAAGCTGAAAAACTAAGAGATTTAGATCTAAGATTAACAAAAGACCAAGAGTGATAAATACAAGTGTAAAGAATATCTTTTGTATCATGACAATCATTAAAGATCGCCCTATTGCGTTTCCTCCAAATTTCCCAGCAGATAGACATCCAAAGAGATTGGCAAAAGAACTTGTGACGAGCATTTCTGAAGCAACCAGACCATTGAAGGAAAAATTCTGTGGCACTATGAGGAATGGTAAAGCTGATTCCAATCCAATCCAACAACTCTGACCAAATTTTATAATTAGGCAAGCAATGTACCAGAGCATGATCTTGTGTCTCAAACTTGGGACAGAAAGGACACGTTACAATCTCAGAAAGTAAAATATGAAAATTGTGGAGAGTAACCCGACAAGGAAGCCTGCCGTGAACCAATAGCCACATGAAGAAATGAACTTTTGGAATAGTTAGAGTGCGTCGGATTACCAAAAAAGGGACAGTGGCTGGCGTCTGGTACTAAATAGCAAACAGATGGTGAATGAAAGAGCTAGGCGTGAAAGAGTGCTGGCCGTTAGATATAGAAATCCAAGAGAGATGGTCATCCTCTGATGAGACAATTGGTGGAAGCATTGTTAAGAGGGACTGTTGTTGTTGTAGGCCAAAAATGCGCAGCCTGCGCGTCCAAAAAGCGCGACCCAAGTGAGAAAAAATCTATTCATAAGCCCGAGACTCTGAAGCATGTTTATTTGCAGCCAGCTCAAATAAAAGCGGAAAGACATCTTTCAAAGGGACGGAAAGCAACCAAGCATCAAACCAGAAATTAATTTGCCTACCGTTATTAAGACCAAACTGCACACCCTTGAGGAAATTGGACCAAATCCTATCGTTCTTGACACAAACAGCAATGATCCCCTTCCATAAAGGAGAAGAAGGGGCAAAGAAACACAAATTATTCCAATCAGTCATACCTGATCTTTGAACACAAAACCTGTACCAAACAAAGAAGGGTCCGATGTTCTAGCTTTCCACAACCACTTAAGGAGGAGGCTAGCATTTTTCAGGTATAACTTTTGGACATTAAAACCACTAAGGTGGTAAAGGAGGCAAATAGTATCCCAACTAACTTTATTGAAGCCCCTAGTCGTCGCATCTCCTTTCTAGAGGAAATTCCTCATGCACCACTCCAACCTATTTGAAACAGCCTCGGGCATTTTAAAAAGAGACATGAGAAAAACTGGGATACTACTCAATACGGATTTGATCAGAATGAGCCTTCCCGCATAAGATAAACAGGAGCCTTTCCATATGGATGGCTTCGATTCAAAACGATTAATCAAAGGCTCCCAATCATGGCCTCTCAAAGACTTGTAAGTCAGCGAAACACCCAAGCATTGAAAAGGGAAGGAAGAAACCACACATCCAAATTTTGCTGCACAATGAGCCGTAAAATCAACATTAACACCAAATCCATCAAGAGAGCTTTTGCTGAAATTAATGCGGAGACCTGAAATTGCTTCAAAGCACCGAAGAAGGCGGATGAAATTAGTAAGTTCCTCTTCAATAGCTGGAATAAAGCAGATTGTATCATCCACGAATTAGAGAATAGGTAGGGGCTGAAGATCAGAGTCAGAGTGAAAGCCTAAAAGAATTCCCAAATCCATAGCCTTATCAATTAGCTGTTTAAGACCTTCAATCGCTAGGACAAAGAGAAAGGGGGAGAGTGGATCCCCTTGTTTAACACCTTTCCAAAGATAAATAGGTTTTATAGGGGAGCCATTCACAAGGTTTGAGGTCAACGAGTCAACCCTACAATGTTCCATCCATTTAGTCCATTTATCACTGAATCCCATCCTGACTGAAACCGCATAGAGGTACATCCATGAGATACAGTCAAAAGATTTCCGAAAGTCCAATTTTAGGACAAAGGTTGGCTGACGACTAACTCTTAAATGATGCACAATCTCTGAAGCCAAGAACGAATAATCATGAATATTATGCCCCTTTACAAAAGCAAATTGACAATTTGAGATTAAGAACGGTGAGAGTGGATGACTTTTTCCTCTCTCGAAAGGGAGCCTCGATATTGGGCAACCCTCCCTCGTGGGGTTTTTACAATGAAATTTGGTTTTGGAAAATTAAGTTATTTCATAAAAGAATCGAGACCTAAGTCTCGATAGAGAGTGCAAGAGTCGCCATCCGGCTCAGCTCAACCGAGAAATTACAGCATAGCTGAACCGGACGAGGGCCGCAACACTTTCCAGAGATCTAGGTCCGAACAAGTTCCTTATTTCATGTCTAATCAAAATACATTTGGCCAATATTCATTGATGATATTTTATATTTCTAAAGTTGATTTTTATTGATTTAAACATACGGCGTACACACAAATAAAAATAAAGCAGTAAATAAATAAATTATTACAACCCAATCGAATCACAAATAAACTATCCTAGAGGATAAATTTGTATAATTTGGGGATCGGGGTACAATCGCCTATTTTACACGAATATCTAATAGATTGAAATTAAAATAAATAAATAAAAATAAATAAAACCAAACCCTGCAAAACAAAGGTTAACACAAATATACGCAACAAATTGGACTCAAATAGACAGAACGGGGAAATTAGGGATTGGGGACATGCATTTAAGGGGGTAGTCAGGTGAACTCGGCTAGTTCGCCCGACTAGACCTAGAAAACGGTTTTGAAATGTCCCTGTGTTTTTGTTTCATGAGAAAATTCATTTTTAAAACATTTCCTTTTTCCGGTTTACTTCTGTTTAGCATGCAATTGTGAGTCGGTTTTCAGGAGATTTGGATCTCCATCGTTATTCTGTTCTAAGTGCACTAATTAAATCTAAGGTCGTGAATGCATGAGATAATTCATTTTTTGATGATTTTCTGATTTTAATGATTTTTCTGAATTTCTGATGCTGACCAGAAACTACAGCCGTGCGGCTGTAATTACAGTCGTGCGAATGTAATGCAAATCTGATAAAAGAAAGCTGAAATTATTTTAATAGGCAGGATTTAAGGCCGAAATAGCAAGAATAGTGGTACGACTATAGTTACAGTCGTGCGACTGTAATTACAGTGTTATGGCTGTTCATCCTACCCAGAACCAGAAGTCTTATTTTTTGGTTTTATGTTGAGTTACAAGAGGATTCACAGCCGTGGAGAGCCAACCAGGGTTGTGCGACTATAATTATAGTTGTACAAATGTTCATCCTACACAGAAAAATTATAGCAGAAAAATTGATTTTATGCACGAAATCAAACCAAAACACACAAAAGATGAAGCAAGACACTAGTTTTAGGTGTATTTACCCTTGTACTGTAGGTCCACCATCGATTTGGCCTGGAAAACGCCTTGAATTGGCTCTAAATTACTCCTTTTTCTTTTTATATCAAGGTACCCAAAAATGAAATTCAAAAATTCCAGAAGTTACGGATTTCTTGAATGACTTGTAGTTGTTTGTTAAGTGAAAACCTATGATTTCTACTGGCTTTTACTTCATAAACTCAAGAATTGAAAGAAAAAGAAGAAGAAAAAGATGATGGTTTTTGGTGGTTTTCCTTTCCCTTTTCTCTCAATCTCAAGAGCTCCCTTTGATCCAAATTTTCCGTCTCCCTTTGCCCTTCTGCTTGCTGGATGAGGCATTAAATACCCTTCAAATCACGCCTAATTTTCTATCTTGCGGTATGGGCTACTGCACCTGCTACGAACCTACAGTCGTACGACTGTAATTTTTTTTATTACAGTCGTGTGGCTTAAGTCTTTCTTTTCTTTTTCTTTTTCTTTTAACGCTGGAAAATTTCGGCGCTTACACTTGCCCCTCACGTGATCAAATTCAACACCTGACTCCAGGTCTAAAACACCTG
Source organism: Euphorbia tirucalli (assembly GCA_039660915.1). Taxonomy (NCBI): domain Eukaryota; kingdom Viridiplantae; phylum Streptophyta; class Magnoliopsida; order Malpighiales; family Euphorbiaceae; genus Euphorbia; species Euphorbia tirucalli. The sequence goes on from CM077636.1 coordinate 49,452,382, forward strand.
AGGTGATGAATTTGAGAGCGCGAATTGAAGCACCGTAAACGTAAAGAAAGAAAGATGAACCTGACTTGTCGAAGTCTTTTTGAGACAATGATCTAAGCCGATTGGGTGACCTAAGCCGATCAGAGTTTACATTACCCGAGGTGAAGCTGGTCTGGGCTAACACCGGGTCTATATTACCTACAGCGGATCTGCTGAATTTCTAAGGTGAAACTGATCTAGGCTTGACACCGGGTCTATGTTACCCGAGATGGATCTGCTAAAGTTCTAAGATGGAGCTGATCTGGACCTGACACCGGGTCTATGTTACCTGAGACGGATCTGCTAAAGTTCTGAGATGGAGCTGATTTTGACCTGACACAGGGTCTATGTTACTCGAGGCGGATCTGCTAAAGTTCTGAGGGAAAGCTGATCTGGACCTGACACCGAGTCTATGTTACCCGAGGCGGATCTGCTAAAGTTCTGAGGCAAAGCTGATCTGGACCTGACACCACGTCTATGTTACCCGAGGCGGATCTGCTAAAGTTCTAAGGCGAAGCTTATCTGGACCTGACACAGGGTCTATGTTACCCGAGGCAGATCGGCTAAAGTTCTGAGGCGAAGCTTATCTGGACCTGACACAGGGTCTATGTTACTCAAGGCGGATCGGCTAAAGTTCTGAGGTGAAGCTTATCTGGACCTGACACAGGGTCTATGTTACCCGAGGCGGATCTGCTAAAGTTCTGAGGCGAAGCTGATCTGGACCTAACACCGGGTCTATGTTACCCGAGGCGGATCGGCTGAAGTTCTGAGGCGAAGCTTATCTGGACCTGACACCGGGTCTATGTTACCCGAGGCGGATCGGCTGAAGTTCTGAGGCAAAGCTGATCTGGACCTGACACCGGGTCTATGTTACCCCGAGGCGGATCGACTGAACTTCTAAGGCGAAGCTGATCTGGACCTGACACCGGGTCTATGTTACCCCGAGGTAGATCGGCTGAAGTTCTGAGGCGAAGCTTATCTGGACCTGACACCGGGTCTATGTTACCCCGAGGCAGATCGGCTGAAGTTCTGAGGTGAAGCTTATTTGGACCTGACACCAGGTCTATGTTACCCAAGGTGGATCGGCTGAAGTTCTGAGGGGAAGCTGATCTGGACCTGACACCGGGTCTATGTTACCCGAAGCAGATCGGCTAAAGTTCTGAGGCAAAGCTTATCTGGACTTGGCACAGGGTCTATGTTACCCGAGGCGGATAGGCTAAAGTTCTGAGGCGAAGCTTATTTGGACCTGACACAGGGTCTATGTTACCCGAGGCGGATCGGCTAATGTTCTGAGGCAAAGCTGATCTGGACCTGACACAGGGTCTATGTTACCCGAGGCGGATCGGCTGAAGTTTTGAGGCGAAGCTGATCTGGACCTAACACCGGGTCTATGTTACCCGAGGCGGATCGGCTGAAGTTCTAAGGCGAAGCTGATTTGGACCTGACACCGGGTGTATATTACCCTAAGTGGATCGGCTGAAGTTCTAAGGCGAAGCTGATCTGTACCTGACACCAGGTGTATATTACCCGAGGCAAATCGGCTGAAGTTCTAAGGCGAAGCTGATCTGGACCTGACACGAGGTCTATGTTACCCGAGGTGGATCGGCTTAAGTTCTAAGGTGAAGCTGATCTAGACCTAACACCGGGTCTATGTTACCCGAGGCGGATCAGCTAAAGTTCTAAGACGAAGCTGATCTGGACCTGACACCGGGTCTATGTTACCCGAGGTGGATCAGCTAAAGTTCTGAGGTGAAGCTGATCTGGACCTGACACCAGTTCTATGTTACCCGAGGTGGATCAGCTAAAGTTCGGAGACGAAGCTGATCTGGACCTGACACCGGGTGTATGTTACCCAAGGTGGATCAGCTGAATCTCTAAGGTTGCATTGAGGATGCGTATTTATTCCTTGATAAATAATTTTGGAAACAAAAATTTTTGCCCCTTGGATCAAGAATAAATACAGCTCGGTTGTTCTTCCTTTAGACATCTACCAGATGCAAGAAATACCCTGCTCGGGATTATATTGACGTGAACGAAAATTCTGACAATTAAAGAATTTCTCATACCTGCGATTTAGAGTCGTACAGTTGTGATTTACACGTTATAGCCCTGAGAGTGCCCCTGGATTAGGCCATTTCTACTTTAGGAGTGATTCCGATCCAAGACGGCCCAATGATAGTGATGAGTACCTGTACTTGGATTGATTTTGGTGCATGTACGCATGAATTATGTGTAAGCGCTAAAATTTTATTCGTCTTCCAAAAAAAAAAGAGAAAAAGAAGCAAAAAAGAAGCAAAAAAGAAGCAAAAAAGCCGGTGTCACACGACTGTAGCATGACAGTCATGCGACTGTAATTTAAAAATTATAGTCGTACGACTGTACTATAGGGACAGGTGCAGCAGACCATTCCCATGACATAAGAAAGAAGAGGAGAGATTTTGAGCATTAATTGCCCGGATTTGGTGACAAAAAGAGGGATGGGCAGATGATACAAAGAGGAAAAAGAAGAAGGATTAGTTTAGTTTTGGTTCTGGTGGAAAATTAGAGAGAGAAAAGAAAGAAAGAGACAAGAAAAAGGAGAAAGTAACTCAAGTTGGAAATCTTCTTTTTCTCTTCTATTTCTTTTGGATTCTTAAGGATAAAGCTTAAAAATTGTTAGAAACCCCTAGGTTAACAATCTAACACCTCAAATTTAATCAAATTTGGACTAGATAGTTATGTGAGGTTGATGAATACTATGGGGATCAGAAAGGGTCATCTCTTGAACCTGTTTTCGACTACTTTGAGGGGTGCTACAGCAAAGTGGTACATAAAGATGACCCTGTATACCCGTTCTACTTGGGAGGACTTATCTGATGCTTTTGTGAAGTAGTACGCCTATAACACCTAGGTAAAGATAACTCTTGAAGATCTGGAGAGAATCTGCTAAAAGCCAAATGAGTCTTTCCTGGCTTACTAGAAACGGTGGATGGATGTGCAGGTTCTGGTGGATGGGCACCGAAGTTAGAGTCATTGATTGTGAAGTTGGTGGATGGTAGTTTGCCCTACTACAAAGATAAGACGAAGCTGAAAAGGTTCCACTCCTTCAATGAGGTGGTTAAATTTGCTAAATGTATCGAGTGATACGAGGAGAAGGAGCAGAGGGGTAGATAGAATTCGGGCTCCTACAGAAGTAACCAAGGGTACTCCCAAGGATATAAAAGGAGCAGTTCTAAGACTACCACAGTCGGGTCTAGTTCCAAGACGACGCCGAAAGTAGCCTCTAATGAAGTGCAAGAGGCAGAGGTGGCTACTGTGAATCAAGGGAGACAGACTCCTCAGAGGGTCACCAGTCCTTGGGCCGAGTTCTGGATCTTTGCCAAGTGTAGAAAGGCTGGACTGTTACAGAGTCTGAGGCCATTCTCGCCTCCGGCTGAGGCAAGTAGAGATAATTTCTGCTCTTACCATGTGATGACGGGTCACCGTATGAATGAGTGCACCTAGCTGATTAAGGCCATCAAGCAGTTGGTCACCGATGGCAAGATTTTCGAGTCAGCCTGGAAGTCGAATGTGTAGAGGAATCCGCTTCCTACTTTTGGAAACCAAGTGAATATGGTGCAGTCTGGTTTACAGACCAATTATGTATTCGCTCAGATCATCAAAGCAAATCTGAGCGTGCGAGCCGTATTAGTGGAAAGTGAAGAAGAGCCGGAGGTAGTCGAAGAGCAGACATTGGCAGTGAAGGATAAGATGGGTCCCATCAATTTGGATGAGATCGAAATGGATGATGAATACGAGGATTTTGAGATCCAAGAGTCGAAGCTAGTTTATCTTGTGGAGACGAGAAGGGGAACCATAATTGAGAAAGATAGGCCGGTGATGCACATCACAAGGAGCGCAAGAGTTTATCAACCCACTAATGTACCACCTCCAGCACCCTCGAGAAGGCCTACCACACTGGTGCAGAATAATGCTACCCAGTCATCTCTAGTGGCCAAGGAGGAAGACATGGTAGTGGACAAATTGAAGAGGATGCCAGCTCATGCCAGTGTTTGGCACTTACTCATGGAATCAAAGAAGCACCACGAGGCGGTGGTCAAGCAGTTAATGGAAATGGAAGCCAACCCACTATGTCCCCGGATAAGGTGTGTGCGATGATCAAAGGGGTGGACTTGAAAGCCAATAGAGCCCCAGAGATCAGTTTTGGAGTTGAGGAACTCCCACCTAAAGGGGTTAACCATAATAGGGCTCTATACCTGAAGGTTGAAGCCATGGACAGAATGATACCGAGCGTGATGGTGGATGACGACTCGGCCTTGAACATTTGCCCTGCATAGATACTGCCTTATTTAGGGATGAGTACAGAAGCTCGTTGCCGATCCAACACTGTGATTAGGGCATATGACGATAGCAAAAGAGCTGTACTTGGGACTTTCAAAGCTGGAGTCAAGGTAAGGGAGGTTAAGTCAAAGGTGCTGTTCACGGTGATCGATATTCCTGGCACCTTCTCTCTACTTTTAGAAAGGCCATGGTTCTATGCCCTAGGAGGAGTGACCTCTACCTTGCATCAGAAGGTGAAGTTCTTAATTGAGGGGAAGGTGGTGACTGTCGAAGCAGACGAGCCTTCTATTGTGGCTGCCCTGAGTGCTACTGAGCAGCTAATGACTGGTTTCCAAGTGGCAATAATTTCTGATACGCCGATATTTCCAGACTGGATTCATAAATACTTTGTCAAGCAGAACTATGAGCCTGGAAAAAGATTAGGGGCTAAGTAGCAGGGTATCCCGGAGTTTAATATTGAAGCCAGTAAGTACCGTCAGTTTAGGCTGGGGTATCACGAAGGAAAGACTAAGCAAGAGAAGAAACATGTGAACTTGGTGGACACCTTTGTCCGAGCCACTGAATCAGTCTATGATGGTACTCCTAAGCCGGTAGTTGTTGAGGGAGGCCAGCTGATGTTGTTGATTTCAGTAAGTACGGAATTGGGCTTGTTGTGAGTATGCTGCGAACTAGAGCTGAAGACCTAAGCAAGGAAATTTAAGTTAAAAAGCTACTGAACAAGTTAGAGTTGAATTTGGGGATAAGGGGGAAGCCTTTGAGAAGATTGACCTGGTGAGAAGTGAGATTGAAGTGGCTATGGAAGCCATCATTAGGGCACTGTCCATTCTGATGAAGCCGAGCAAGGGGTCAGAGAAGAAAAGGCCACCTATTGGAAGGACATATGAAGAGCTTGTAGAAGAGGCTGTGAAGGATCTTACCAAGCTGGTGATGAAGGGTAACGATGAAACACCTGAGGAGGAGCTAACCGCAGAGCAAAAGGAAGATCTGGAAGGTGACCTTGGGTATCTGTTCAAAGAATTCGACTATGCTGTTGCTGATGAATACCCTCCGCATGTGGAGGGTGAAAATTTTTATAATGTATCAAACTTTTCAATTTATGATGTGAACAATTCTGCCTACAAGGACTTTAATGTAATAAAATCTAATTTTGCTTACTTGTGTGATGTTTTTCCGGATGGAACTGTTCATACATACAAACATTCATTTAATGCCTTTAGCATACATGATGCATCATTGCTTGAAATGAACCTATGGACAGATGATAATCCAAAGATGGTATCCGTCTCGAAAGACCTCACGCCTGATGAGAGAAAAGAACTTGTAAAAATTCTATAAAAACATGTTAAAGCCTTTGCTTAGTCCTACGACGACATGCCTGGGGTCGACAGAGAGATTGCAGAACATAGAATCCCGACAGATTCGAAGATGAAGACAATTAAGTAGAAGCTCAGAAGACTGCGACCAGAATGGGCTGAAATGGTTAAGGAGGAAGTGGCCAAGTAGATAAAGGCCAAGTTCTTAGAAGTGGTAGAATATCCAGAATGGTTGGCTAATATCGTAACAGTGGTGAAGAAAGATGGTCGAGTCAGGGTCTGTGTAGATTTCAGGGATCTGGATAAGGCATCTCCTAAGGATGACTTTCTGCTTCTGCACATTGATGTTCTGATCGACAGTGCCACCAGGGCAGAGATGTATTCATTTATGGATGGATTTTTGAGGTACAACCAAATTCTGATGAATGTGGTCGACAAAGTAAAAACAGCCTTCATCATATAGTGGGGGGTCTATTGCTACAAAGTCATGCCATTTGGGTTTAAGAATGTCGGGGTGACCTATCAGCTAGCAGTCACGACACTTCTGTATGACATGATCCACAAGGAAGTCGAGGTCTACGTCGATGATATGTTAGTTAAATCCATGACCCGGGAGGAGCACCCAGCCATCCTGGATAGATTTCTAACCAGAATTGAGAAGTACAATCTCCGCCTCAACCCTAAGAAATGTGTGTTTGGGGTAACTTCTGGAAAACTGCTAGTCATATAGTCAGTCAGAAGGGAATCGAAATGGATCCAGACAAGATCAAGGCCATTAGGGACATACCAACACTGCAGTCAGAAAAAAGAAGTAAGGTCATTTCTAGGTTCACTACAGTATGTCAGTCGGTTTATTGCAAGATTGATGACAGTTTGCGAGCCAATTTTCAGACTTCTGAAGAAGAATCAGCCGATAGAGTGGAATGAGCAGTGTTAGATAGCATTTGACAGAATTAAGGCTTATTTGATAAACCCTCCATTTCTGACACCCCCAATCCCAGACAAGCCTCTAATTCTGTACTTGGCTATTAAAGAGACTTCAGTAGGAGTGATATTGGTACAAGAGCAAGAAGATGGACGTGAACATGTGATCTACTACTTAAGCAAGAAGCTACTGGAGTACGAGACCAGATATACGATAGTAGAGAAAACCTGTGCTGCTATGGTATGGTTGATAAAGAAGCTAAGACACTACTTCTAGTCATATAAAGTTCAGGCGATAGCCAAAGTGGATCCTATGAAATACTTATGCCAAGCTCTAGTACTAGCAGGGAAGTTATCGAGATGGTTGCTTTTGTTGTCGGAATTTGACGTAGAATATGTGACGAGGAAGACAATTAAAGGGAAAGCCGTAGCGGAATTTCTAGATAATCAGCCAATAGATTCAGACTACGTCGAGAACTTGGAATTTCCCGATGAACAACTAGTAGTGGTTGAAGAAGAAGTAAACAGATGGGTGATGTACTTCGATGGGGTAGTGAATAAACACGGCGCAGGCTTAGGGGTAGTCATTGCTACACCTGATGGAGAAATCATTCCTCTGGCGAAACAACTTGACTTTCCAGTGACTAATAACTGAGCAGAATATAAAGCTTGTCTCTTTGGGATTGATGCTCTTATCACATTAGGGGCAGATGGAGTGTTGGTTATTAGGGATTCAGCTTTGGTGATTCGGCAGGTTACCGGAGATTGGGAGATATTTGTACCGAGGGAGGAGAATCAGATGGCAGACTCTTTGGCTACACTGTCGTCAGCGTGGGAAGGCCCCCGAAAACAGCTGATACAGCCGGTAATCTTAGAAATCGCTCAGAATCTATACTATTCCTTTGTCAACGTAGTTACAACAATTGAAGAACGGCCCTGGTACTATGATATTTTACAGTTCATTCAGAATGATCAGTACCCCGAAGACTCTAGTGAGGCTGATAAGGTTTCCCTTAGAAGATTAGCAGCACAATTTCAGGTATTTGAGAATCAACTCTTCAAAAGAGCAGCCAACGGAGTCCTTCTAAAGTGTATAACAAAAGAAGAAGCAAGTAAGGTTATGAAACAAATACACTTCAGGACTTGTGGACCGCACATGAACAGGTTGGCCCTGGCAAAGAAAATACTAAGACAAGGATGCTTTTGGCTAACTTTGCAAGCTGATTGTATCGAGGAAGTTAAGAAATGCCATGAATGTCAAGTGTACAGAGACCTCAATCATCTCCCTCCACTCGAACTTCAAGTATCTTTGACTCCGTGGCCATTCGTAGCTTGGGGTATAGATATAATTGGAGAAATAAAGCCACCCGCCTCAAACGGACACCGAATCATTGTCGTGGCTATCGATTACTTCTCAAAACGGGCGAAGCAGAATCATTCGCAAATGTTACAGCTAAAAAGATAGCCAAATTCATAAGAAAGAACATCTTTACGAGGTATGGGATCCCTCATCATGTTGTGACTGACAACGGGATACAGTTTCAAGGAGTAACTTCACAGTTGTTTCAAGAAAAAGGAGTTGAACACCATAGATCATCCCCGTATTGCCCACATGCCAATGGGGTGGTAGAATCGGCCAATAAGTCTATTAAGAAGATTTTGTCGAAGATGGTAGTGACCTACAGAGATTGGGCCGACATGTTACCGTTTGCCTTGTGGGGATACCGGACGAGTATTATGACCCCTACCGGAGAAACACCATATTCGTTGGTTTACGGGATGGAAGCCGTCTTGCCAATAGAGATGGAAGTTAGGTCAGTATGAGTAGTCATGGAGGAACACTTATCAGAAACCGATTGGCTCCAGTCGAGACATGAACAGTTGGCGCTGATTGATGAAAAATGTCTTCAAGCACTAGGCCGGTTACAGATGTACCAACAGCGAATGGCTAGGACCTACAACAACAGGGTTCGTCACCAGAAACGTCCACTTAAGGTAGGGGATTTAGTACTCAAGCAGATGAAACAGACCAATATGGATGTACGGGGGAAATTCAAACCGAACTGGAAAGGTTCGTATGTAGTCAAAAAGATACTTTCGAAGGGCATTGCAAAGATGGACATGGACAGGAATGAATTCGTCAACCCCATCAATCAGGACAAGCTGAAGCATTATTACATGTAAAAAAATATATATATAAAAGAGAGGTCCGATGGGTCGAAAATTGAAAAGGCGATCCATACAAAAGTTAGGACAGTCCGATGGGTCGAAAACCGAAAAGGCGATCCATGCAAAAATTAGGACGGAGAGGCAAGGACTATCGGCTGGAAAATCTGCAAAGACCGGTTGGTGGCAAGCGTGGATTCAGTCGAGATGTGTACCAAAACTAATTCTGTCTTTAGTTTCATTTCATCATTGATGTGCATTATACTAAAACATTATTTATGAATAAGTGAATGAATGTCTATAAGCGCCGGAATTTTCCATCCTTAAAAAAAAAGTGTGCAGCGGTCTCACACGACTGTAACATACAGTCATGTGACTGTCGCTACAGTCGTGCGACTATAATTAAATTACAGTCATACGACTGTAACCTCGGAGCAGGTGTAGAAGCCCATACCTCTGTAGCAGAAAAAAGAGTAGAAAAAGAGGGAGCATTAATTGCTCCGTTCTGGCAGCAAGAAACCAAGAATAAGAAGGAAAAGGGAGAAGTGAGAGAGGACTTTTGGCTTTTGGGTACTGAAAAGAATTAGAGAGAGTTTAGAGTGACAGAATTAGAGAAAAAGGGAAGAAAAAGGGGAAAAACACCACACAATATCAAGTTTCTTTTTCTCTTCTTTTTCTTTGAAATTCTCAAGTGTTAAGTTTAAAATCTATTAGAAATCAATAGGTTAATAATCTAACTCTCTAAATTCACTTAATTTCGGACTAGAAACTCTTAGAATCCCTAACATTTTGGAGGATTTTGGACCCAACTTCTCAACCTAAACTCCAAGAGGAAAAGAACGATTTTAAGTGGATTGGTGCGTTATCAGGGGTCATTCCTACGGTGGATTAGAGCCAAAGAGGTAAACACACTTCAATCTCTCATTTTCTCATGCTTTCTGGGTGATGTGATGTGTTTTGGTGCATAAAATTTTCATTTTTGCGTTTTCTGTTTCTAGAAATCAAGAACAGTCGTGCGACTATTCTTGAATTGATGAACAATCGTACGACTGTAAATACAGTCGTACGAGTGTTCTTGATTTCCATTAATTTCTCAGTTTTATTTTGAATAATTTTGGCAAAATCCTGAAATTGGAGAATTTACAGTCGCACAACTGTAATTACAGTCGTACGACCGTAGTTACAGTCGCACGACTGTAATGCTCGTCCAATGTCAGAATTTCCAGAATAATCCCTAAAAATTTCTAAAAATCCATAAAAATTTAGAAAATCTGAAAATCATCAAAAATGAATTTTGTTGTGTGCATCCACGACCTTAGATTTAATTTTCCAAGTAATTGTATTTAGAACAATACAACGACGTAGACCCGATTCTCCGGAAAACTGACCCACCTCACATGCTAAATCAAATTAAACCAGAAGATGAATTGTTTTCAAAATGATGTTCTCATAAAACCAAAATACAGGGATGTTTCAAAATGTTTTCCAGGTCTAATGGGGCCGGCTAACTAAGCCGACCTGGTTATTCCCCCTAAATACATGTTCCCAATTTCTAATTTCCATTCTGTCATGTTTGAGTCCTATTTATGGCGTACCGTATATTGTGCTAACCCTTTGTTTTACAGCTTTTTATTTTTATTTTGGATGTATTTAATAGATTTATTCGTGTATCTTAGGCGATTGTATTTTTTAGATAAATCGTGTATTTTCGGCGGTTGTAAAAGTAAGGCTGAGAGTTTTTATTTTTATTCGATTGGGTTGTAAGCCATTTAATTATTTACTGCTTATTTTTATTTCTATTTTATTTGTATGCACGTTGTATGTTTAACTTAATGCAATAAAATTGACTTTAGAATTTTAAGATACCGTACTTGAACATTGGCCAAATTTTATTTTGATTAGACGCAAAATAGGGGACTTGTTCGGACCTAAATCTCTGGATACTGTGGCGGCCGTTTGTCCGGTTCAGCTACACTAAAATTTCACGGTTGAGCTGAGCCGGGTGGCGACTCCTACACTATTTATCGAGACTTAGGTCTCAATTCTTTTATGAATTAATCTAGTTTTCCAAAAACTAATTTCGATCATAAAAACCCCACGCGAGGGAGGGGTCCTCTCGAGATCGAGGCGCCCCTTCCGAAAGGGAGTCTGCGTTCTGTCGAAAACGTTGTCCGCTCACAATGTCCAATTCTATTCGCTTAAATGCAGGGGCGGAGGGAGGGGGGGCACGGGTAGGCCGCTGCCCCCCCAGCCGCCGGAAAACACCCCTAGTAGGGGTGTTTCCGGCGGCAAAAACTATTGAATCTCTTAGGGGGGCAGATTTGCCCCCCCAAAACCAGGGCTTTCATCTTTCCTTTTTTTTTTTTTTTATCCCCAAAACGACGTCGTTTTGCCTGGGAATTGCCCAGGCAAAACGACGTCGTTTTGCTTGGGCTAGGAATAGAAAATTTAAGACATAATACACCCCTTTCATGGACCACAAGTTTTGATTTTTTTCTCTTCCTCTCTGTTCCCAATTTTCACCACCACCCAACCAACCTCCTCCGCCACTGACTCCCCATGCAAAACGACGTCGTTTTGACTGGGTCTAAAAAACTAACTCTAACTCTTTCATTAAAACCTGGGCCTAAAAAAAAAAAATTTCTCATCTTAGGATTAAAAAAAATAAAAAAACTAGATTGAAATTAGATTGATTGGAATTATAACTTTTATAATTTTAAGAATTTTTATTTATGGATTTGAATTGGAAAAAATTAATTGTTATTATGTTATGTATATAAATAATGAAGGATTGTGTCGTTATTGAATTAAATTGAATTAATTATGGGTTTGTTGGCCGGTCGGAAATTTTTAATCGCTGGCCGGAGTTTTTTGATCACGGCCGGAAAATTTTTAGGGAAATTTTTGCCCCCCCGAAGTTGATGTCCTGGATTCGCCACTGCTTAAATGTCCCAAGTTTAATGGAAATTCAGATTATTTTATGTGTAATTGGCTTCATATCTTTTACATTTCTCACATCTATAGATTGGAATATGTGCGTAAAAAAAAAGTCTGATAGATTGAAAACCCAAAAAGGGCAGTCTATGTAAAAGCTATGACACAAAATAAAGTCTACTGAATTGAAAACCCAAAAGGGCAGTTCAGGAAAATATAAAGACAGTCTGATAGGCCAAAAACCAAAAAGGGAGACCTATGCAAAAATTAGGACAAGAAATGAAAACAAAACAAAAGTCATACAGTAGCATTTAGCTCAGATAACCCTAATCCTCTAAAGACCGAAGGGCCTCAAAGTCAGCGTCTCACATCCACGCCTCATGGGGCAAGCAATCAGGTCAATCAGCCAAACTCTGTAGCGATATCCCACCAGGGACAGACCCATCTGGGCCTCCAAATCATTCACCCGATCTCTGATGGTCTGACTTATGATCTCTAACTCAGTGACCCGCCGACGCAACTGGTCAACCTCTGATCTCAAGCGAGTGGGCTCTCGACACTCAATCCCAATCGTCGTTTGCACTAAGCAAAGCATAAAAAGCACCATAATCATATGCATATACATCCAGGACAGGCACATATACTACACTCAAAACACACACACACACAAATGCGTTCATGCATCGAAGACCAACACAAGTATAGGTACATGTTGTCATCATCAGGCTATCTCAAGCTGTGACTACTCCAAAAGCATAAATAACCTGAAAATGGGGCATCCCCAAATCCCAAGTAAGAGACTTTTCTCAATTTTCAGAATTCACGTTTATGCCGATATAATCCCAAGAAGGGTATTCCTTGCCTTTTGCAGGTATCCAGAGGCAAAACAATCGAGCCGTATTTATTCTTGATCGAAGGGGCAAAAATTTTTGTTTCCAAAATTATCAATCAAGGAATAAATACACACTCCCGATCTGATTTGAATGGTACGCTCCACCACAGAGAACCGATTTCAATAGTACGCTCCACCACAGAGAGCCGATTTCAATATTACACTCCACCACAGAGAGCCGATTTCAATGGTATGCTCCACCATAGAGAGCCGATTTCAATGGCATCAAGAGGCAAGATATTCAGCCCATATTCATTCTTGATCGAAGGGGCAAAAATTTTTGTTTCCAAAATTATCGATCAAGGAACGAATACGTACCTGAAACCACTTCGAAACATCAAAAGAGATGATCAAGATTCTCAAATCACCAAAGCATCATCCCCCAGCTACACAAGCTTCACGGGAAACACTATTATCCTTTCCTTCGGTGACACAAGCCCCACTAGAAGTAAAATAACCGAAATGCCCTTCTGTTAGCAACCAAACTACTAGATGGCCAAAACACCTTTCCTTTAGTGACACAAGCTTCACAAAAAATGCTATTATCCCTTCCTTTAGTGACACAAGCACCACTAAAAGTGAAATGGCCAAAATGCCCTTTTGTTAGCCACTAAGCTGCTAAATGACCAAAATACCCGTTTCCTCACCAAAAGGGATACCAAATCACTAAAACTCATTTCTTTTCATGACATAGGCTCCACGAGAAGTCAAATGACCAAGGTACCCCTCCTCCAAGGGCTACCAATTTTCCAAGTTACAAAATTACCAAAATACCCTTTCCTTTCATGAACATCAAACGACAACGAGAATTCAATCCGGGCAAAGTCCTCTGCTTCACGACAGAATCAAAGCACGTCCCTAGAGAATCAATCTAGTCTGGGAAAAGTCCTTTGCTTCACAATGGATTCGAAGCATGTCCCTGGAGAACTAATCCAATCCGGGCAAAGTCCTCTGCTTTGCAATGGAGTCGAAGCATGTCCCTGGAATATCAACCCAATTCGATCTGGGCAAAGTTTTTCTTTTGCACTGGAGTTGAAGCATGTCCCTGGAGCATCAAATCAATTTGGGCAAAGTCCTATGCTTCGTAACGGAGTCGAAGTAAGTCCCCGAAAAATCAAGTCAACTTAGGTAAGACTGCTGTTTTGCGAATCAACCGAGACAAGTCCCTACGAACATCATAGCAGGCCAACATGAGGAGAACCCTCAGGTACGTCCTCTTTTCCTTCTCACTGTGTTCTCTATCATGAGACCAAACTCGAATCAGACACAAGCACCCATCTTAGTTGACTTTTGGTCACACGAGGGGCAGCCTGTGAGTATGGTTTTTTCCCAACCTCTATGATGAAAACCATTTGTTACCTGTTAAACAGATGAAAGTGAGTCAGATTTAGGAATGAGCAAAATAATGCCCGGAATGTTCTTAAATGACCCGAAATTCAGAAGAGTTCTTGATTCAAAAACCCGAAAAGAGTCCCTCGAGAGATTAGGAAACTTAGGTGCGCATACAGGCTTATCTATAGTCGCACAACTGTGATCTACAGTCACACGACTATAGTTTATAGTTACACGACTGTGATCTTCAGTTGCACGACTATAGTTTATAGTTGCACGACTGTAATTCTACAGTCGCATAACTATAATTATAGTTATACGACTCTAATATTTGACTCAGCAGATTCCTAAATAGGAAAGAATTCTATTTTGGATGGAATCTTAGGTATGAGTTCAGGGAATTAGGGCAACCGAATAGACAGCAAAAGAGGCAGAAAAATAAGAAAATGAAAAAAATCAATTTAGAAAAGAGAGGAGAGCAATCTAGTGAGAGAAATAGAATTTTAGAGAAAGGAGAGAAAACTAAAAAAAATCAACAAAAAAAAACAAAAAACAAAAAACACATAGAGAATACCAGGGTGAAATGCATAGTGTGAGAATCCCCATTCGTATATGACTAGCTTAAGCCATTCTTGGGTTCATTAGGATCAATTCGGGACATGTGTTCTAGAGTTTTGGGTCGTTTGGAGATTCTAGGCGGATTCCGATGACCACATCCGATTCCGGTCATCAAGGCATACTGGAACGCAAAATAGGTAAACTCTAAGAGGCCTCAAAACTCATTTCATATTTGTGATAGTGTTCTGTGTTTTAAAATTTTTTCCAAAAAACTATCTGCGCAACTACTGCCGTACGTCTGTAATTATAGTCGCACGATTGTAGTTGCTGGAACACAGGACAGAAGCCCGAAAAGCCAAAATTCGACTGAATACAGTCGGTTTTCTAGTTTTAAATGATTTTTCATGATTCAGTTCGGTCAAATCACATCTGTGCACTATAAAATTATGGTTTTTGGATTTCAATAGTATAGATGTAAGATTTGTTGTTTAATTGGTTTCAATTCTCGGAATTCGTGGTTGTTAGATCCCTAACTGGATCCTCGATCCAGTGATAACGAATCTTCGGATTTCCCAGAAACCTTGGAAATCATCAAAATTCTTTAAAATAAGTGATTTTAGAAAATGAGAAAACCACTGTCGTGTTGGAAATGCCCTAGTCCCAAGGCATTGGACCTCGTATTTGTATTGTACATTTATTGGATACTTGTATTATACACATTTTGTGTCATAAATAAAGGCATTAATTCATTTATCATATATCTTGTGCTGTATTTTAAATGAAGTATCCAATGGACATATTCATATCCATGTTAACAAGTGTCATGCACTTGGAAGTAAGACCATGGATAGGGGAAACGATATGGCCATAAATAGATCCGTAGTCTGTTCCAGTCATGGGAATGAATGGAACTAAAGACTATCATTAATCTGGTTATATGCCGGTGTCTTACCAGCCATTAGACATGGGATGTCAACCAAATTAATGGGTACATGCAAAAAGGGCATGGTACTGGATAGATCCACTTAACGAGAAATCCACATGGTAAAGTATCACAAGTGATTCTTATGTAGTACCTGTATGGATCCTTTGACCTGACCGTATGATGGTGCTGGATGCAAAGTCGGATACTTTGGTGTACGCCTAAAGAGCCTGTAAAAGGGTGCCGAATATGGGTACGTTTGGGTATGTCTCTGAGCATCGCAGTACTATGGATATGCAGAAGGGATATGTCACTCAGTAGTCCACTGAGAAGATATCACTGGCCTCTTGATGAATGTGACTGATAAGAGTGTGGCCACACCCAAACAAGTTGTAACTTTTTTGTGAGCATCAGTACATTTGGGATCAAGTAAATGTCCGAACACAAAAGAGGGTGATCAATCCATGCCTCTGTGTTGGACACCGATATTGATGATATGGGATATACAAGTTTAAACTACAGGGTTATGATTTCAGTTGGACTGCCATCTCCATCTTAATTGGGGGCTGCAGTAGCTTGCTAGAGCCAGCCTGCCAACATAAAGATAGGTCCACAGGATCGTATACATTGAACGTCTGAACACGGATTTAAGGAATCACCTGTATACTTAGAGTATAAACACCAGAGAGAGAGGATTATATTAATTATATTATAAAGATCAATTGGATTGATCATAATAATAAAATTAATATTTGCATTGGCCTTCTCATAATTAATTAAATTAATTTATGAGATTATTTCCTAGGTGGAAATATTTCACATGTATAGGTTTACATGTATCTTTATTTTATGAGAGTCAAAATTAATCCCATGGTAAAATTAATTAATCAAGTTAATTTTAAATTTAAATGTATCAAATATATTATTTGGAATAATATGTTAAAAATACATGTTAAATAAAATTAAGCTTGATAATTAACTGGACCAAGGAGATTGATTTTGGACTGGGCTTTAAAAGAAGAAAAGCCCACATAAAATAAATGAAAGGAATTGGGCTAAGTCTAGGGTAAAAAATTTCGGCCAACCCTAGGTATATCACCTAGGGCAATTCGGCCAGAAGGAAGAAAAACACCAAGAGCCAAAATTTCCAGCCCTAACTCACTCTCTCACATTCGATTCCATCGCTAGCACGGGTCGTGTTCGTTAGCCATTCGTGTACGTGAGAGTGGAGGGAATCTCCTTTGATTTTTGCAGTCATCTCTAGAAGAGATATCTCAGGTGAGAAATCTTTTCTTTGTTAAATTTTTGATTTTACAATTTTCATATCAATTGCTTCTGGGCACGGATTTGAGGAAATCATCGTGTTCTTCCACTTTAATCGGATGATTTCCGGTGAAAAATCCCAACATGTTGGCCACTGTTCATTACAGTCGCATGTCTGTAACCGTTACAGTCGTACGACTATAAATTACATTCGTACGACCATAATACAGTCGCATGACTATAGTGACGGGCAGAAGGCAAAATCACGGGACGACCCGCTCGGACGTCGTCCCATGATGCTGTCTTCAGAATCAAACCTGTTTTTGGCATGTTTACTGTTTTCAGACCATAGATGAATGTTTGGAATTAGGAATCCTTACGAACGGATCCTCGAGTTCTGGGATAACCGACCCACTAAACTGAAGAAATTTTCATGTAATTGAGCCAAATCGTTAAGCATAAAAACCTACAGGGCGTTTCTAAAATCATTTTCCAGGTCTAACCAAGCAAGTCGCTCGGACTTCTCGGTTATCCCCTAAATGCATGTTCCCACTTCCTAAAATCCCCATTCTGTCTTGTATGAGTTCTATATGTGTTTGGGATATATCTATGCTAACCATTTGTTTTGCAGCGTTTATTCTTCTTTATTTTTATTTTGGATGTATTCCATAGATTAATCGTGTATTCTAGGTGATTGTACTTTTTAGATCCTTGTGTATTTAGGTGATTGTAATGGTGAGGATGAGAGCTTTTTCCTTTTTCTGGGTTATAATAAAGCCTTTATTTCTTTTTGGTTTATTTTTGGATGTATGGTTTATATTTTCGCACTTTATTGTGATTTATATTTGTGTCATTTGTATGAGCATTAACTAAGAATAAAAGAAGATAAAATGGGTAATATTAAGTGGATGTCATATCATATTATAAAATAATAATTGAAAACTAGTGAGGATTAGTAGATGTGTTGCCCGAACCTTAAATCTCTGGATTAGGTATTGTGTCTACACTTGGTAGGGAGCTGTACCGGAATTTCCCAGATGAGCTGATCTGGGTGGTGACTCTGCATCTGATTATGAAATTTAGGTTTCGAGATCTTTAAGTTTCAATTGGGATTTTCTAAAAAACCTATTTTCCGAAATTCACACTTAAAATCAAGTTTTCTACAAAAAGTGTTTTCTCAATACAATAAAAGGTCTTCTTAAGAAAGATTAAAATCCATTTTCAAAACCAAACACATTAACACCCAATGAACATTCGCATACGAGGGAGTGCGAGAGATAATAAAAGGGCTAGATAGAGTAATTCCCCCTAGCTTACAAACAAATTCAAGAAAAAGTATAGAGTAATTCCCCCTAGCTTACAAACAAATTCAAGGAAAAGGATAGTGAGGCGCAGATGAGAGAATATTAACTTTGTTTTTTTATGTGATTTTGGAAGGAGACAGTTGCGAAAGATTTAATATATTTAATACAAAATTATAAAATTATAAATCTCTCACCAAAAAAATGTGGTAGGGCCACCATTGTTGTATAAATTAAAGACAAATTGATTATTAAACACGTGAAGGAAATGAAAGAAAGTTAAAGTAAGTTAATAAAGAATAAAATGTAATGTGAAATAATCCAGTATATACGGTTTAATTGTGTATATATAAACACGTGAAGGAAATGAAAGAAAGTTAAAGTAAGTTGATAAAGAATAAAATGTAATGTGAAATAATCCAGTATATACGGTTTAATTGTGTATATATAAAGAGGGCAATAAATGTCCAAGAGCGTGGGCATCAATTAGTAGTAATTAATGGCAGTAAGTATGAGAATTGTAGGTTCAATGAGTATGGAGGAAAATTGCTTTTGTTTCCCCATATCCTCGAAGTCTTGTCTAAATTTAACTAGTAATTTCATGAACCCCTTGTTGTTTTCCCCTAATTTGCTGAACAGAAGAAACAAAATGATAGCAACTACACCCAAAGCAGCTCTAGTTTTTTATAGTAAACCCATGGAATCTGTTGCAGAGAATCCAGTGAAACTCAAGATGACTGCTGAGATTACCATCAGAAAAATTGAGCAGATCAAATGCATGGAGATGGTGCTTAATCATTGGTCAGATAACAATTCTACTGACCCTATCCAAAGTGGTGTCGTTTTGCAGCTTATTAGCTCCCATATTGATCCAAGTAATAACTATACTTTTATATATACTTTTTCCTCAACAGAATACTTTCATGCGTGATTTTTCATCTCTAATTAGGATCTTACATGCTATTTGTAATAAGGAAAATTGCATAGTGCTTACTATTAATAAGGTGACACTTGTATATTTTTATTTTCTAACAATAATCATTTTTCATATAGTGATACATACATTCCTTAATTCCTTTGATCGAAACCATGCACCTAGTTAACTATAAAAACTTTTTAGTGTGTTTTTAGGGAAACACTTTTGTTGTTAAATATTTATCATTTTCAAAAACTTAAGAGAACTTTTATTATTATTATTATTATTATTATTATTATTATTATTTTTTCCAATCTACCATGTATATAATGTTGATTCAATAAATTTAACAAAGTGTTTTTTATTAGAAAATATTTATTTGGGTTGGCCTAGTAAAGTAACAAAATAAGACTTTTCTTAATTCATTTGTCAAAACTTTAAAACATAGTTTTTTTATGAAAACCTTATAGGGTGGTTCAAATTCAAAGGATCTAATCGCTGCTAGTAAGGTATCTCACGCAAATTTTTTAATTTTTTATTTCTTAAAACTAGTAACTTTTTTAAACTTATTTACGTGATTTTCATTAATTAATTAAGTTTATTGGAGTAAAATTGTCATAAACTTGTGATTGATCACACAATTGACGAATTTGGTCTCAATTGTTTGTTTAAGGGACCATGCAAGTACGGCTCAGTAGTGAAGCGAATTTACAGTGGTCAAAGAACATGAAAACTGAAGCCAAACAAGTAACTAAATACAAGGTTGAATTCAATGTGGATTCAAACTTTGGGGTACCAGGTGCCATTTTGGTCTCAAATAAGTATCATAAGGAGTTTTATTTGGAAAACGTCATCGTTGAAGGAGTTGTTCACTTTGACTGCAATTCTTGGATTCAACCACAAAACAATCGTCCACATAGCAGAATCTTTTTCATTGACAAGGTCAAATTTTCACTTCAATTCTTTTTTTTTTTTTCCTCTTTAAACTACTATTATGTTTTATACGATGGTGTAGTATATGGTTTCAAGCAGAGTCAAATCATAAATTTTCCATATATATCAAAAGAGAGATATCTTTAGGAGCATGATTTAGTAAAATACTAAAATCAAGATCTTCACAATTACTTATAAAATCGGAGTTCCTTAGACCAAGAACTCGAAGGCTGACAATTTCATTTATTAATACAATTTCAATACATGATAGGTGGAATTGTACACACACAGTGCAAAGTTGTGTGATATATATGGAATATTTATATTTATCAATTACTTTTAATAATGATCGTAAGTTTTGTGAGATTGAATCTGCAGGCGTATTTACCAAGTGAGACACCATTAGGGTTAAAAGAGCTTAGAGAAATGGAGCTAGAGCAATTAAGAGGAGATGGAAAAGGAACCAGAAAACTGGGGGATAGAGTATATGACTATGACGTGTACAATGATTTAGGAGATCCTGATAAAGGGTTGGAATATGCTAGGCCTACTTTAGGTGGTCAAAATCGCCCTTATCCATGACGCTGCCGGACTGGTCGTCATCCTAATACTACAGGTCAGCTGATTGTTCATTCTGTTGAAATTGAGGCTAGAGGCTAGAGGCTAGAGTAACCATGTGTTATAACTATAAACTTAAACTATTAAGGCATGAAAAGAGTAGCATTAATTTGCATTAAAATATATCATATAATATAGGCACGTTTTGAATATTGAATTAATAAGGAAGTTATGAATGAAACAGATATGAACACAGAATCACCAGTGAAGGAAGAAATGACAACATATGTGCCAAGGGATGAAGCACTTGCAGATTCTAAAACCAAAGCTGTGGCTCAGGGAAAATTAAAAGGATTGATCAAAAATTTGATTCCAGGTTTCAGAAATGTTGTTTCAAACTCCTCTAATGATTCTATCAAGGAATTTTCTGATATTAATTTGCTCTACAAAAAGAGGTCTGCCTCAACCAATCATAATCCTTTCCCATCTCTCTTCACCCGCATCACCAAGTCCATCAACGAAATTTACAAATTTGACCCTCCCAAGGGCATCTCTAGTAAGCACTAATCATTATTAATTTAACCATTTCTTTTTTTTAATAGAATGGGAATTCTTTAATTAAGAACTAAAGATACATAAATTAAGTACAAAAAAACAAATAACGTCTTGTTGCCGTTATAAAAATAAATTAAGTACGAAAATTCCATGTAATATCATTTAATTTACAATTTTTTTTTAAAACACATGCAACTTGTGAATTTCACTATCACTGAATGAATTACAAAAGGAAAAAGAACAAACAAGGAAAAATCCGTTCAAAGCTACTTGAATTTACAAGGAGTTTATAATTGGTCCATTGATCAATTTTTTTAACACATGAAGTACATGATTTTTCTGTTATGATAGTATTAGCCGCAAAGTTGATATTTTTTTTCTCATAAAGGCTGTAGTATCCATTAACAGACGCATGGCACAATTTTTAAGGACACAGTAAACTAAATTAGATGTATGAGACATATTTGTCGTTACGATATATTTGCATACGAAGTATTATTTAGACCCCTTTAGTTAACTCTGGAATCTTCTAATTTTTTAAAAAATTGTGTCACATGCGAATTAATGGATACTACAGTCCATGTTAGAAAAAGTTGTCGAGAGTATGAGACTAATACTATTAAAACAGAAAGATATGGATTCAATGTATTGAAAAAATTGATTAGGGAACCAATTACAAAATCTATAAAAATTTAGGGGCTCAAGATATGCTTTGCCTAGTTATTGTGAATGACGTGCTCTCATTGACAGTAACACGCATGATTTTATTTTTTTAATGATGTTTTCTGTATATTAAAAAACTGACTAGGAAAATGATATGTAGTATTATTTAATTTCACAATCTTTTTTTTTTTAACATGATTCTAACATGCGAGAATAGGAAACGAATTTTAAATTAAAAATATTTGTTAGATCAATGTTTTGACCAAAACTAATTTGATTAAATTTCGGAAATAAAATTAAAATAAAAGTTAAAAGTGGATTATGATTGTAATTAAAAATTTTGATTCCAGTTTCAGGCGAAGCAACATGTTCCTTGAGAGATGATGAATTTGGTCGTTTAACACTTAGAGGTTTGAACCCTTTAAGCATTGAGAGGCTGAAGGTGAGAGCATCTTCAACTCTACAATAGAACCAAAAATAAATAAAAAAAATCAATCGTGTTTTGTTCGCCTTAATATAATATTATAGTCATAGAATTAATACTAGATTAAAATTAATTAATGATTCCAATATATACTTGTAGGTTTTTCCACCCGTAAGCAAGCTTAATCCTAGCATTTATGGTGTCCAACAGTCTGCCCTGAAAGAAGAACATATTAAAGGCTATCTTAATGGATTGACAGTACAACAGGTATGGCAGATAAATCCCTTCAGATTCTCTTATCATTAATTTTGTCAAGAAAATCAAATTGAACTACAATATTTTATTTACTAAACTTTAATTTGCGTGAATAAAATGTCAGGCATTGGAAGAGAAAAAATTGTTCATATTGGACTATCATGATATAAACCTTCCATATCTGAATCGCATAAATGCACTTGGTGAAAGGAAAGTACATGCTACTCGCACCATTTTCTTCTTAACTCCATTGGGAACTCTCAAACCAATTGCTATTGAGCTCAGCCTTCCCAATATTGATCTTAATATTCAGTCCACTCAGGTTCTTACCCCTCCTACTGATGACACCACTTACTGGCTTTGGCAACTTGCTAAAGCCCATGTTTGCTCCAATGATGCTGGCGCTCATCAACTTATTCATCACTGGTATGCACTTTCTTCTCCTTCTTATTTACCTTTTCTAATTCATTGTTATGGCACACATTGAGTTCAAATATTCAACTCGATCAGTTGAAGATGTGTTGCATATATATGAATCATTTACATAGGGTGTAATCAAATAAAACTGCAGGTTGCGAGTACATGCATGTATGGAACCACTAATCATAGCAGCAAACAGACAATTAAGCGTAATGCATCCAGTTCACAAGCTCTTGAAGCCTCACATGCGAGACACATTGGCTATAAATGCACAGGCTCGTGAAGTTCTCATCACTGCGAAAGGTATAATCGAGTCCTACTTCACTCCTGAAAGATACTGCATGGAGATTACTCAATCTGCCTATCAAGATTGGTGGCGTTTCGACTTGGAGGGCCTCCCTGCTGATCTTATTCGAAGGTAATTACTAATATAACAAATTTAACACAATTCTGGATTAGTCGACATTGCTTTTTTACCAATCCTCATAGACTTTGTTATGATGTGGTTCATTACAGAGGAATGGCAGAACCGGATCCAACCCAGGAATATGGACTGAGATTACTAATTGAGGACTACCCTTATGCAAATGACGGGCTACTCATATGGTCTGCAATTGAGAAACTAGTCAGGACATACGTGAAATATTACTATCCTGATCCAAGTGTAGTTCAATTCGATAATGAACTTCAGGCCTTTTACAACGAATTCATCAATGTCGGCCATGCTGACATCTCTCAAGCTCATTGGTGGCCGCAACTCTCGACTCCAGATGAACTCATATCCCTTCTCACCACCATTTTATGGACTGTAACAGCTAAACACGCGGCACTGAATTTCGGGCAATATCACTACGGTGGATACATACCAGTTAGGCCGCCATTTATGCGTAGATTAGTGCCTAAGGAGGGGGATGTTAATTATCCGAAATTTCTGGTAGATCCACAGGGATATTTCTTGTCTGCATTGCCAAGTTTGCCTCAAAGCACATATTTTATGTCTGTACTTGATATACTCTCCACACACTCTGGTGTAGAGGAATACATTGGTGATAGGAAAGACCTTTCCACATGGTCAGCTGACACAGAGATTCTTGAGGTTTTTTACAGTTTTTCAATGGAGATAAAAAAGATTGAGAAAGAGATTGAGAGGAGGAATTCTGATCCTAAGCTGAGGAATAGATGCGGTCCTGGAATTTCACCTTATGAATCTCTAATGTCAAGCTCTGGTCCTGGTGTTACTGGAAGAGGCGTTCCTAATAGTATATCAATGTGATTGTAAGAGGAAGAATACACCTAAAAAGCTATCAAGAAAGAAGAATTTGGTTTTTTTTTTTTTTCCAAGTTAATTGCATAAGAGACCTATAGTTTTAATATGTAAATAAAATAAGAATTCAACGGTACTCATATTTGCTTGTTGAATTTGCTGACGTGTGATAGACCTAAAGATAAGGATATATAAATAATGGTAATTTTGTTTTGAGGATGTGGTAACGTTGAATGGCTGCATCTAGATTGGACTTAGGATTTTATATCAAAGCCCAAATCCATACCTAAAAACAAATATTAGGTGGGCCAGGACGTTTGGATGACAATTATATTGCTTCATGGCTGAGCATTTATTGTATTTAAATTTGTTTATTTGTTTGTGATTAACGAAGTCCACTTGGTGGACATGTTCAATTG
Organism: Euphorbia tirucalli; assembly: GCA_039660915.1. Lineage (NCBI taxonomy): Eukaryota > Viridiplantae > Streptophyta > Magnoliopsida > Malpighiales > Euphorbiaceae > Euphorbia > Euphorbia tirucalli. The sequence continues at coordinate 49,476,732 of CM077636.1, forward strand.
GTGGTATTCAGGTCTGCATAATTGATCAGCTATATGCAGCTCCTTCAAATTTAGCATAATTTCTGATTCTTTTGTTGATTTGTCTAGAAAATTGGGTTTAGTACTAAAAGTTTCAATTGAGAGAAGTTAATCAAACATAAATGGTAGTAACAAATTCGGGTTAATCATTGTTAGATGAGCACAAAATGCGTTAGTTTTTTTTTTTTTTTTTTTTTTGGATGCACCTATGTAGCAATTTATAGTTATCATTTGTGAGAAATAAATAAAAGGCTCTCAACAATCTCCAGATGAAAGTTGCTTAAATTTTGAAATTAGACTTATCAAGTTCTGAGTACATATCAAGAGCTATATATTATACCTACAACAATTTGACAAGCATCGGAACACCATTGGAATACGACAGTACAATAAAATTAGAAAACATGGAATGTGACTTACCCCAGCTCCCATGGCCTACTGTAGCATTCCGGAGTCGGCTTTCTACACTTGAATAAAACTTGCAAGCATCTCATATACAAAATGCAAAGAAATAAAGTGTTAATATTTTCCCATGTCGGATTCTACTTATCACAACATTCTTGTTCCCATTTCTAATCGCCTATGCTTTTTAAATGTAAGCTTATATTGTTTCAATGTAGGACAAACTACAACACTCTATAACCTTCAAGATTTTTATTATACAAAAAAAAAAAAAAAAGAATAGTAAGATTACTGTGAGCGTACGACGCGTTTTCGATGGGACGCGAGACTCCCTTTCGGAAGGGGCGCCTCGATCTCGGGCGGGGCCCTCCCTCGCGTGGGGTTTTTGGATTAGAAATTCGTTTTTAGAAAATCGGATTGTTTTGTAAAAGAATCGAGATCTAAATCTCGACAAAAAGTATAGGAGTCGCCACCCGGCTCACCTCGACCGGGAAATTACAATGTAGCTGAACCAAAGCGGGAACTACTACACTTTTCAGAGATCTAGGTTCGGACAAGTCCCTTATTTCATGTCTAATCAAAATAAAATGGCCAATGTTCTATAATGACACTTTAAATTGCTAAAATTGATTTTATTGGATAATAACATACGGCGCGCATACATAATAATACAAAATAAAAGTAGAAGAATAAATATATAAAAGGTTTACAACCCAATTGAATGAAAAATAAAACTCTCGGCCTCACAATACAAGCGCCTAAAATACACGAGAATCTAGGAAAAATTACAATCGCCTAAAATACACGAGTTGATCTATTAAATACATGAAAAAAATAAAAATAAAGAAATTAAAACTACAAAACAAATGGTTAGCACAAATATGTAGCACACCACACATAGGACTCAAGTTGGACAGAATCGGGAATTTTAGAGTTCGGGGTCATGCATTTGGGGGTAATCGGGTCGGCCCGGTCGGCCGGCCTGGTTATACCTGGAAAACTATTTTGAAACGTCCATGTATTTTTGGTTTTGTAAGAAAATCATTTTGAAAACGTTTTTCCGGTTTATTTTAATTTAGCATACGAGATGGGTCGGTTTTCGGGAGAACCGGGTCTCCGTCGTGGTTTTGTTCTAAATGCAAAAACATCGAAAAATAAATCTAGGGTCGTGAATGCACACTCCAAAATTCATTTTTGATGATTTTTTATTTTTCAAGATTTTTGATTTTTCTAAATTTTCTGATTTTTATGAAATTTTTGGGGTTTTATAAATTTTTTTAGATTTTTAGGGATTTCTGTTTCTGGCCGAAAACTACAGTCGTGCGACTGTGATTATAGTCGTGCGACTGTAAACTACAGTCGTGCGACTGTAGTCCTACCTTAAGCAGAAATCGCCAAAAAGCTTAAAATGAAGGACTAAAACTGGGAAAAATAACAACAGTTGTACGACTATAGTTCAAATGGCACGACTGTAATTACAGTCGTGCCCTTGTTCTTTGTGACAAGAACAGTCGTACGACTGTTCTTAATTTTCCAGAAATAGAAATGGACAAAGTTGAATAAAAATGCACAAAATCAACCAAAACACCCAGAAAGCAGGAAAAAGAGAAGGGAAAAGGAGTGTCTACCTTTTTGGCATGCGTCCACCGTAGGATTGACCCCTAGCAACGCACCAATCCACGTGAAATTGCTCCTTTTCCTTGGTTTGTTAAGGTTGCAAATGAGGTCCAAAAATCCTCCAAAAAGTCACGGATTTGAGTTTGTTTATGTCCAGAAACAATTTAGATTTTGTGTGTGAATGTTAGCCTATGATTTCTAATTCGTTTTAGACACTAATATTCTGAAATTAAGAAGAAAAGATTGGGTAAAGTTAAGTTTTCTTTGGTTTATCTCTCTTCTCTTCTCTCTTTTTTTTTTTTTTTTTTTTCTTTTTCACTCTCTAAATTTTCTTCCCTCAATCCTCTCTCCAAAGTCCCCCTTCCTCTCTTTTTCTGGTCTTTTATCTCCACCTACCCCGGAAAATCTTGAGGCATTAAATGCCCCCTGATTTTTTACCATTTTTTATTTTAGGGGTATGGGTTCTGCAACCTGCCCCCAAAATGACAGTCGTACGACTGTAATGCAGTTACAGTTGTACGACTGTAACCAAAATCCCACGACTGTAATTACAGTCGTGGTAATCAAGACTTTTTTTTTTATAGAGACGCGGAAAATTCCGTGTTCATAACTACACTTAACATTATGTCAAGGCAAATCATCTATGTCGATGATAGTTTACACATTTTATTATTAGTGTGACAACTAATTGTGAATTTTATTATTCTGATGTTAATTGTGTAATAATAACACTAATAGACTTCTGATGGAATGCTAGTTCACCTTTTTTTTTAGGCAAAACACATCCTGCACCCTTTGATCTTTTATCAAAACTGCAATTGGTCACATAATCAATTTTTTAAACACATTGAGTATCTAATTTTTTCATTTTAATATTATTAGCCCCAAACTCGAGTTTATTTCATATTTATGTAACAAGCTTCATTAAGTGATATGACCAATAATATTTTAGTATGTAAAACAATTTCAGAAAATTGCTTGGATAAGAAAACAGGTTTGCTAAAAGTATCAACTTTACAGTTTCAAGCGATAAAACCATGTAATTTTTAAATTATTTGGAAATATTTGCTTCACAGTTCCATCTCCGAACGGAGCGTATTACACGTATGCAAAAAATAGATCGAGTTTGGAGCTAATAATATTAAAATAAAAAAAATCAGGTACTCAATATGTTCAAAAAATTAATCAGAAGACCTATTACAGTTTTAGTATAAGATCAGGAGGCTCATGATATGTTTTGCCTTTTTTTTTTTTAATATATATATGAGAAATCCTAGCTTACTTTTAGTTGAACCTACATCTTTAACTATGTATTTCTATTAGTAAAAGGACTACCCCGAGTATGAAAACTATGGTAATTTAATTTGTAGATTATTTTATTGAGAAATTATTTAAATATTATTGATTGAAATTTAAATAAACTTCTAGGAAATCATTTTCATGAATATAATCATACTTACAAGAATAACTAATTAATTAGTCATTTGGTGTCGTCTATTCTATTAGTTTCTTTTTTCAAGGTTCGTCTATTCTATTAGTTTGTCCCCTCAAAATAAATTTCATTCCCAAAAAGCACATTTAACAGGAAAATTATATCAAAATTTTTATTGCAAATATCTACAGCCGCAATTTTATAGCAACAACTACTTTTTTGCTGCTAAATGTGATTTATGACAGCAACTTTTGGATATTACTTCTAAATATGCTTTTTGGCAGGAACAAAATAGTTGCTGTTATAAAGTTATGACCGTAGATATTTGCAACAAAAAAACTTATATAATTTTAATGCTAAATATATTTTTATCAGCAACTTATAGATTTTGTTATTAAATGTATTTTTTGGCAACCAAATTTATTTTGCTACTAATTTTTTATTGTTAAATCTAGTGTTTGTTATAGTGATAGTACACAATAAAATTAACAAAATAATTAGAAAATTGACACATGTTATAAGATTTCATGTCAAGGAGCGTATAATTTAATAATTAAATTAAAAAATGAACAAACATTTAAAAAAAAATTGACGCAATTTTAATAGTGTATGACTACTTTTATATGATAAAAAATTTCGAATTTGATCAAATATGACTAAAGCTTGAACAATTCAACTTTTTTCTTTTTAATGCAATAATATTTGTTACACATCTTAATCATATATAATCTCCAATGGATAAATATAAATGTTAGTTGCATGAAATTGAAATACAATTGATTAAACTGCAGACAGAATACACAATTGAAATAAACGGAAGAACAAACGAAAGATTTAAAATACTTTTCAACCTTAACAGAAGGAAGGAAAGAGTAGAGCCGAGGCCTGTATAAACAGTTTCCTTAAGACAATTATCTGCTCCGTAGTGACGATTTGTCTC